>JAHUYU010002907.1:0-28945 GCA_030439765.1 Tripidium arundinaceum
ACCAGAGATCGAAAGCAGAAAAAGGGTTTCATGCGCGTCCACATTTTCGTACTTCTTTTTCTTTCTAACTCCCTTGATGGGTCTGCAGGATTAGACTTGGTTTAAGTAGCTGCGAGCAATCCCTTTCTCACTCTCTTTGTTTGTTTTCCTTTTCCTGCACCAAATGGAATGGCAAATAAAGCAGGCACAAGGTGGTTGGGGAGGATACTCATGAGCAGATCCTTCCTTCCTGTGTGATGTTTCTTTTCTTTTAGTATGAAATTGCAGCGTGAGAAGATTGCGGCTACTACTTGTCTCTGCACCTGCTTAGATCTTGCTAGGAACTGCATGCTGTCAGGAGTTTATTGTACGTACATACAACCTACATATATCACAGGATGTATGCATGAGTCCAGAAGACTTAGCCTTCCACATGGACCCAACAATCCAATCGTATCAAACCATGCAAGTTGCCCTGTTTGTTTACCTTTTTCAACCGGTTTATTAGTCGTACTTTAGTTTATTCTCTCTCACAGAAACACCATTAAATTAGTCAGAATCAGCCGAAAAATCACCAACCGAACAGGCCCGCACACCCACCTGTCCATCCTCCATCCAAAAGTACAAGGTTTCCAGAAGTATGAAAAGGGAATTAAACAGCAGCAGGAGAGGAGATGGAGGGAGGGAGGAAGCAACTTGCAGGCAGCAAGGAAGGCTCAGCAGAAGAGAAACCCCACAGAGGCAGGCAGGTAGCAGGAGTGGCAAATGATAGATATGATGGCGCCTGACCTAACCCAACTACTATCTCCTCCTTTCCTCTGTCGGTCGGTCAAACCGGTCTCGGATTAAACAGTCGTCGGCCCGGCCGATTCCGCAAATCCATCTCTTTACCCCCATCCCATCCGGCACTGGTCAATGCGTTTTATAGTTTTTGTTTTGTCAGGTGCTGTATACTACAAGTTCGGCATGATTTATTATGGCTGCGGCTGATTTGTAGAACTGATTTGGTATGAGAGAAAAACACTGTTGAAAAGTAGAACTGATTGTGGACGATAAGCTCAAGCACAACAGGGCCAGAATGAAATTATGTTTAGTCACTAGTGTCCAACACACAAGGAGGTATAATATATAGTACTGAAAGATGCAGGGCGATCAATTGCCATGTTGTTCATAACTTCATATCATCATGTCCAGGCTGCAGCTGCAGGCAGCAGCAACAGGATCAATTTCCCCAAAATGACAAATCAAATCAGTACAGAGATCACCTGGAGCAAGATTGACTATGATATCATGCCAATCTCTCTCCCTCCCTTTCTCTCTCTCGCATAGAGTCTCTACGGCAGCATAGAACCTAGTCTCTCCAGTCCAGCCGGTAGAAAAATTGCACATCTCGAGTATTGAGAAATTATTTTTTTCTTCAAATTTAACTAAATATATAAAAAATAATAAGTATCATTAAATTAATAGGATAAGGTATTATGATAATAAACATATTTAGGAGTACAAATATTTATGACACGCATAATAAGTACTTAATATAAATCTTGTCTATTTTTTTAAAAGGTTTAATAATTTCTTAAAAACGAGATGTGCATTTTTGTTTAACATAACAGAGGGAGTGCCACTTTGTGTCGTTGGCTCCGTTCGCTTGTCTTATTTTCGGCTTGTTTCGGCTTATTTCGGCTTATTCTCTCTCACAGAACACTATTCAATCATCTGAAATCATCCGAAATCATCCGACTTATATACCATCCGAACAGGGCCGTTGTCTCTCTCTCTCCCACCAAAGGTTGCCTTTCCCCTATCTGTTTCTTTTATTAGTCTATTACATTTTGGCCCCTCTTGCTATATAAACAGTCAATCATGCATTCTTGGCAGCAAAGCCAAAAACACAAAACCCCGGACCGGACGGGACGGGAGGGGAGGCCCCCAACCCATCCATCCATGTGCACCTCCCAGCAGCCATATGAGCTAGGCGAGAGGAGAGACGCCGCCGGATTGCCCACTCGTGTGCAGCGTCTCTCTCTCTCTCTCTGTGCGTGTGAGCCAGGCAGCCAGCACAGGGCAACACGTACATGAAGGACCGCCGTGGCAGCTCCGGTGGCGGCGGCGGCGACCGCTTCGCCGTCTTCCCCTTCTCCATGGGCTGCATGTCGCAGTCCGCCGTGTCCGTCGCCGACCCCAGCGAGAAGAAGGCGCAGGCGCACGCGCAGGCGCAGGGGGACCCCTCCTCCTCGTCGTCCTCTGCCTCCGCCGCCGTCACGACCGCCACCACGGCGGCTCAGGGTGAGTGAGTTCTTGGCTGACTGATCGATCACAATTCTCTACATATATGTAGTACTGACAGAGCAGTTCCAGCAGCAGGTTCATCAGAAGAAGGCGCCGGCCGCGAGGCCGTGAAGGCGGCGGCGGCGACGCCGGGGCTCGTGGCGGCCGGGGTGTCGAGGCTGATGAAGGGGATCCGGAGCCTGTCGCAGATGTTCGCGGCGTACGACGGCGACGAGGAGGAGGAGGAGGAGCGGGAGATGGTGATCGGGTACCCCACGGACGTGCAGCACGTGGGGCACATCGGCTGGGACGGCCACAACAACAAGGTGGGCGCCGGCGCCGCCGCCATGGCGGGCATGGTGAACGCCTTCTCCCTGCCCTCCTCCCTCTCCCTCCGCCACCTCGACATGGCCATGGACCGCGCCGCCGCGCACGCCTCCGCCTGAACCTGACCGCAGCTCCGACGAAGGCTGCCTGGTGCCGCCGCCACCGCCGGCCGGTACGGTCGTCGTCGTAGCTAGTAGAATCCGCCGTTGATTGCGTTGGTTTTGGTTGACACGCGGAGGAGGAAGGAACTGATGAACTGCGTTGGAAATTGATCGATTCCCATGTCTCCAGTTTGCTGCTTGCATTGTTACTGCCGGCCGGTGCTACTGTTCTTGTTCTTGCCGGTGCCGGCCGTGCGTGAAAAACATCCCTCTTTCTGTCATCTGGTGTGATGTGAGCTAGGATAGCATGAGACGAGAAGCGTATTTGTGTATATATGCATGCCAACTTGTGTAGATTGTGAGACTTTGCCATCACATTCACATCCCAATCACACACCCATGGTGCTTGCTGGAGCTTCTGTCAGTATATGTGCCTGCCAGTCACCTATACATGTGTGCTTTAGTTCCCATTCTATTCTATTTTTCCAAAAAAAAAGTTTTTCTTTCCTCATCATTGATATCTTGTTATATGATACTTCGAATGAATGTGGCAGAGGAGGCATTGTTGGCTGGCCATATATTGTTGGTACCATCGAGCAGGTGAACTAACACGAAACAGGCAGTACATGGAATCAGTGCAGCCATCATTAGTAATAAATCGCAAACATGCATGCACATATATATCTGACAGTACATTAGTCGTGCGTGCATTCAAGTGTGTTTACTCTGCAATCGCATGGATTGCTGGCTAAACAGCAACAGCAACACGTCAATTCATCAGTGCACCCACGCGTACACGCATACTACACGATCAGCTGCTGCTAGTCATTACAAACGATTAGGACGGATTAACAAACAGGTTTCGTTCATCACATTCACGCCGGTGCACGTAGCAATTATGGCCAGCCAACAATGCCTCCTCTGCCACATTCATTCGAAGTATCATATAACAAGATATCAATGATGAGGAAAGAAAAACTTTTTTTTTGGAAAAATAGAATAGAATGGGAACTAAAGCACACATGTATAGGTGACTGGCAGGCACATATACTGACAGAAGCTCCAGCAAGCACCATGGGTGTGTGATTGGGATGTGAATGTGATGGCAAAGTCTCACAATCTACACAAGTTGGCATGCATATATACACAAATACGCTTCTCGTCTCATGCTATCCTAGCTCACATCACACCAGATGACAGAAAGAGGGATGTTTTTCACGCACGGCCGGCACCGGCAAGAACAAGAACAGTAGCACCGGCCGGCAGTAACAATGCAAGCAGCAAACTGGAGACATGGGAATCGATCAATTTCCAACGCAGTTCATCAGTTCCTTCCTCCTCCGCGTGTCAACCAAAACCAACGCAATCAACGGCGGATTCTACTAGCTACGACGACGACCGTACCGGCCGGCGGTGGCGGCGGCACCAGGCAGCCTTCGTCGGAGCTGCGGTCAGGTTCAGGCGGAGGCGTGCGCGGCGGCGCGGTCCATGGCCATGTCGAGGTGGCGGAGGGAGAGGGAGGAGGGCAGGGAGAAGGCGTTCACCATGCCCGCCATGGCGGCGGCGCCGGCGCCCACCTTGTTGTTGTGGCCGTCCCAGCCGATGTGCCCCACGTGCTGCACGTCCGTGGGGTACCCGATCACCATCTCCCGCTCCTCCTCCTCCTCCTCGTCGCCGTCGTACGCCGCGAACATCTGCGACAGGCTCCGGATCCCCTTCATCAGCCTCGACACCCCGGCCGCCACGAGCCCCGGCGTCGCCGCCGCCGCCTTCACGGCCTCGCGGCCGGCGCCTTCTTCTGATGAACCTGCTGCTGGAACTGCTCTGTCAGTACTACATATATGTAGAGAATTGTGATCGATCAGTCAGCCAAGAACTCACTCACCCTGAGCCGCCGTGGTGGCGGTCGTGACGGCGGCGGAGGCAGAGGACGACGAGGAGGAGGGGTCCCCCTGCGCCTGCGCGTGCGCCTGCGCCTTCTTCTCGCTGGGGTCGGCGACGGACACGGCGGACTGCGACATGCAGCCCATGGAGAAGGGGAAGACGGCGAAGCGGTCGCCGCCGCCGCCACCGGAGCTGCCACGGCGGTCCTTCATGTACGTGTTGCCCTGTGCTGGCTGCCTGGCTCACACGCACAGAGAGAGAGAGAGAGACGCTGCACACGAGTGGGCAATCCGGCGGCGTCTCTCCTCTCGCCTAGCTCATATGGCTGCTGGGAGGTGCACATGGATGGATGGGTTGGGGGCCTCCCCTCCCGTCCCGTCCGGTCCGGGGTTTTGTGTTTTTGGCTTTGCTGCCAAGAATGCATGATTGACTGTTTATATAGCAAGAGGGGCCAAAATGTAATAGACTAATAAAAGAAACAGATAGGGGAAAGGCAACCTTTGGTGGGAGAGAGAGAGACAACGGCCCTGTTCGGATGGTATATAAGTCGGATGATTTCGGATGATTTCAGATGATTGAATAGTGTTCTGTGAGAGAGAATAAGCCGAAATAAGCCGAAACAAGCCGAAAATAAGACAAGCGAACGGAGCCAACGACACAAAGTGGCACTCCCTCTGTTATGTTAAACAAAAATGCACATCTCGTTTTTAAGAAATTATTAAACCTTTTAAAAAAATAGACAAGATTTATATTAAGTACTTATTATGCGTGTCATAAATATTTGTACTCCTAAATATGTTTATTATCATAATACCTTATCCTATTAATTTAATGATACTTATTATTTTTTATATATTTAGTTAAATTTGAAGAAAAAAATAATTTCTCAATACTCGAGATGTGCAATTTTTCTACCGGCTGGACTGGAGAGACTAGGTTCTATGCTGCCGTAGAGACTCTATGCGAGAGAGAGAAAGGGAGGGAGAGAGATTGGCATGATATCATAGTCAATCTTGCTCCAGGTGATCTCTGTACTGATTTGATTTGTCATTTTGGGGAAATTGATCCTGTTGCTGCTGCCTGCAGCTGCAGCCTGGACATGATGATATGAAGTTATGAACAACATGGCAATTGATCGCCCTGCATCTTTCAGTACTATATATTATACCTCCTTGTGTGTTGGACACTAGTGACTAAACATAATTTCATTCTGGCCCTGTTGTGCTTGAGCTTATCGTCCACAATCAGTTCTACTTTTCAACAGTGTTTTTCTCTCATACCAAATCAGTTCTACAAATCAGCCGCAGCCATAATAAATCATGCCGAACTTGTAGTATACAGCACCTGACAAAACAAAAACTATAAAACGCATTGACCAGTGCCGGATGGGATGGGGGTAAAGAGATGGATTTGCGGAATCGGCCGGGCCGACGACTGTTTAATCCGAGACCGGTTTGACCGACCGACAGAGGAAAGGAGGAGATAGTAGTTGGGTTAGGTCAGGCGCCATCATATCTATCATTTGCCACTCCTGCTACCTGCCTGCCTCTGTGGGGTTTCTCTTCTGCTGAGCCTTCCTTGCTGCCTGCAAGTTGCTTCCTCCCTCCCTCCATCTCCTCTCCTGCTGCTGTTTAATTCCCTTTTCATACTTCTGGAAACCTTGTACTTTTGGATGGAGGATGGACAGGTGGGTGTGCGGGCCTGTTCGGTTGGTGATTTTTCGGCTGATTCTGACTAATTTAATGGTGTTTCTGTGAGAGAGAATAAACTAAAGTACGACTAATAAACCGGTTGAAAAAGGTAAACAAACAGGGCAACTTGCATGGTTTGATACGATTGGATTGTTGGGTCCATGTGGAAGGCTAAGTCTTCTGGACTCATGCATACATCCTGTGATATATGTAGGTTGTATGTACGTACAATAAACTCCTGACAGCATGCAGTTCCTAGCAAGATCTAAGCAGGTGCAGAGACAAGTAGTAGCCGCAATCTTCTCACGCTGCAATTTCATACTAAAAGAAAAGAAACATCACACAGGAAGGAAGGATCTGCTCATGAGTATCCTCCCCAACCACCTTGTGCCTGCTTTATTTGCCATTCCATTTGGTGCAGGAAAAGGAAAACAAACAAAGAGAGTGAGAAAGGGATTGCTCGCAGCTACTTAAACCAAGTCTAATCCTGCAGACCCATCAAGGGAGTTAGAAAGAAAAAGAAGTACGAAAATGTGGACGCGCATGAAACCCTTTTTCTGCTTTCGATCTCTGGTTTCATATTCTTTTAGATTCGACTGATGAGGTACATATGTCTGCTGTGCTCCTTCAACAACCATCTGTTTGCGATTGCTGCCTCTCAATATAAATATTATTATCTGCTCATTATATTATATATACAGATACAAAAACAACAAATTGGACCTTTAGTTTGCTTGTGCGAAAGAGATCGCTCGCATGTACTTAAACCACTGCAGCAAACGAAATCAGGCTGCAGGAACCTATCACCTATGAGTGAAGTGAACAAATCCAAAAAGAAACGGCAAATTGGAGTCACTTTTTTTTTGCTCTTATATCTGTTGTATTATTATTCTCACTTACCTTACAGAGCAAGCCATTGGCCATTGGAGGAGTCCTGTCCGGCTGTCCGGGCGGGCAGTTGTGTGTGATGACGGCAGGGCACACAAAAGGCTCTCACGCTCTCTCTCAATCTCAGAGTACGTACAAGTGTCCACCGGAGGGAGGGAGCCGTGCACGCTAGCTGCAGCTTATTTCACTTGGCTTCACTTCACTCCACTCCACTGCAGAGCAGAGCTGCTTGCTTGCATCAGTTGCATAGCAATATAGCATGAGCAGCAAGTGGATAGGATAGTGGCGGCAGCCGGGAGGCACGGCAAATCTGCAATACAGGTGCAGGAGCAGGAGGAGGAGGCAGGTGCAGGAGTGGCAAATGATAGATATGATGGCGCCTGACCTAACCCAACTACTATCTCCTCCTTTCCTCTGTCGGTCGGTCAAACCGGTCTCGGATTAAACAGTCGTCGGCCCGGCCGATTCCGCAAATCCATCTCTTTACCCCCATCCCATCCGGCACTGGTCAATGCGTTTTATAGTTTTTGTTTTGTCAGGTGCTGTATACTACAAGTTCGGCATGATTTATTATGGCTGCGGCTGATTTGTAGAACTGATTTGGTATGAGAGAAAAACACTGTTGAAAAGTAGAACTGATTGTGGACGATAAGCTCAAGCACAACAGGGCCAGAATGAAATTATGTTTAGTCACTAGTGTCCAACACACAAGGAGGTATAATATATAGTACTGAAAGATGCAGGGCGATCAATTGCCATGTTGTTCATAACTTCATATCATCATGTCCAGGCTGCAGCTGCAGGCAGCAGCAACAGGATCAATTTCCCCAAAATGACAAATCAAATCAGTACAGAGATCACCTGGAGCAAGATTGACTATGATATCATGCCAATCTCTCTCCCTCCCTTTCTCTCTCTCGCATAGAGTCTCTACGGCAGCATAGAACCTAGTCTCTCCAGTCCAGCCGGTAGAAAAATTGCACATCTCGAGTATTGAGAAATTATTTTTTTCTTCAAATTTAACTAAATATATAAAAAATAATAAGTATCATTAAATTAATAGGATAAGGTATTATGATAATAAACATATTTAGGAGTACAAATATTTATGACACGCATAATAAGTACTTAATATAAATCTTGTCTATTTTTTTAAAAGGTTTAATAATTTCTTAAAAACGAGATGTGCATTTTTGTTTAACATAACAGAGGGAGGGAGAGAGATTGGCATGATATCATAGTCAATCTTGCTCCAGGTGATCTCTGTACTGATTTGATTTGTCATTTTGGGGAAATTGATCCTGTTGCTGCTGCCTGCAGCTGCAGCCTGGACATGATGATATGAAGTTATGAACAACATGGCAATTGATCGCCCTGCATCTTTCAGTACTATATATTATACCTCCTTGTGTGTTGGACACTAGTGACTAAACATAATTTCATTCTGGCCCTGTTGTGCTTGAGCTTATCGTCCACAATCAGTTCTACTTTTCAACAGTGTTTTTCTCTCATACCAAATCAGTTCTACAAATCAGCCGCAGCCATAATAAATCATGCCGAACTTGTAGTATACAGCACCTGACAAAACAAAAACTATAAAACGCATTGACCAGTGCCGGATGGGATGGGGGTAAAGAGATGGATTTGCGGAATCGGCCGGGCCGACGACTGTTTAATCCGAGACCGGTTTGACCGACCGACAGAGGAAAGGAGGAGATAGTAGTTGGGTTAGGTCAGGCGCCATCATATCTATCATTTGCCACTCCTGCACCTGCCTCCTCCTCCTGCTCCTGCACCTGTATTGCAGATTTGCCGTGCCTCCCGGCTGCCGCCACTATCCTATCCACTTGCTGCTCATGCTATATTGCTATGCAACTGATGCAAGCAAGCAGCTCTGCTCTGCAGTGGAGTGGAGTGAAGTGAAGCCAAGTGAAATAAGCTGCAGCTAGCGTGCACGGCTCCCTCCCTCCGGTGGACACTTGTACGTACTCTGAGATTGAGAGAGAGCGTGAGAGCCTTTTGTGTGCCCTGCCGTCATCACACACAACTGCCCGCCCGGACAGCCGGACAGGACTCCTCCAATGGCCAATGGCTTGCTCTGTAAGGTAAGTGAGAATAATAATACAACAGATATAAGAGCAAAAAAAAAGTGACTCCAATTTGCCGTTTCTTTTTGGATTTGTTCACTTCACTCATAGGTGATAGGTTCCTGCAGCCTGATTTCGTTTGCTGCAGTGGTTTAAGTACATGCGAGCGATCTCTTTCGCACAAGCAAACTAAAGGTCCAATTTGTTGTTTTTGTATCTGTATATATAATATAATGAGCAGATAATAATATTTATATTGAGAGGCAGCAATCGCAAACAGATGGTTGTTGAAGGAGCACAGCAGACATATGTACCTCATCAGTCGAATCTAAAAGAATATGAAACCAGAGATCGAAAGCAGAAAAAGGGTTTCATGCGCGTCCACATTTTCGTACTTCTTTTTCTTTCTAACTCCCTTGATGGGTTTGCAGGATTAGACTTGGTTTAAGTAGCTGCGAGCAATCCCTTTCTCACTCTCTTTGTTTGTTTTCCTTTTCCTGCACCAAATGGAATGGCAAATAAAGCAGGCACAAGGTGGTTGGGGAGGATACTCATGAGCAGATCCTTCCTTCCTGTGTGATGTTTCTTTTCTTTTAGTATGAAATTGCAGCGTGAGAAGATTGCGGCTACTACTTGTCTCTGCACCTGCTTAGATCTTGCTAGGAACTGCATGCTGTCAGGAGTTTATTGTACGTACATACAACCTACATATATCACAGGATGTATGCATGAGTCCAGAAGACTTAGCCTTCCACATGGACCCAACAATCCAATCGTATCAAACCATGCAAGTTGCCCTGTTTGTTTACCTTTTTCAACCGGTTTATTAGTCGTACTTTAGTTTATTCTCTCTCACAGAAACACCATTAAATTAGTCAGAATCAGCCGAAAAATCACCAACCGAACAGGCCCGCACACCCACCTGTCCATCCTCCATCCAAAAGTACAAGGTTTCCAGAAGTATGAAAAGGGAATTAAACAGCAGCAGGAGAGGAGATGGAGGGAGGGAGGAAGCAACTTGCAGGCAGCAAGGAAGGCTCAGCAGAAGAGAAACCCCACAGAGGCAGGCAGGTAGCAGGAGTGGCAAATGATAGATATGATGGCGCCTGACCTAACCCAACTACTATCTCCTCCTTTCCTCTGTCGGTCGGTCAAACCGGTCTCGGATTAAACAGTCGTCGGCCCGGCCGATTCCGCAAATCCATCTCTTTACCCCCATCCCATCCGGCACTGGTCAATGCGTTTTATAGTTTTTGTTTTGTCAGGTGCTGTATACTACAAGTTCGGCATGATTTATTATGGCTGCGGCTGATTTGTAGAACTGATTTGGTATGAGAGAAAAACACTGTTGAAAAGTAGAACTGATTGTGGACGATAAGCTCAAGCACAACAGGGCCAGAATGAAATTATGTTTAGTCACTAGTGTCCAACACACAAGGAGGTATAATATATAGTACTGAAAGATGCAGGGCGATCAATTGCCATGTTGTTCATAACTTCATATCATCATGTCCAGGCTGCAGCTGCAGGCAGCAGCAACAGGATCAATTTCCCCAAAATGACAAATCAAATCAGTACAGAGATCACCTGGAGCA
This sequence comes from Tripidium arundinaceum, assembly GCA_030439765.1. Lineage (NCBI taxonomy): Eukaryota > Viridiplantae > Streptophyta > Magnoliopsida > Poales > Poaceae > Tripidium > Tripidium arundinaceum. The sequence goes on from JAHUYU010002907.1 coordinate 10,821, forward strand.
AGATTGACTATGATATCATGCCAATCTCTCTCCCTCCCTTTCTCTCTCTCGCATAGAGTCTCTACGGCAGCATAGAACCTAGTCTCTCCAGTCCAGCCGGTAGAAAAATTGCACATCTCGAGTATTGAGAAATTATTTTTTTCTTCAAATTTAACTAAATATATAAAAAATAATAAGTATCATTAAATTAATAGGATAAGGTATTATGATAATAAACATATTTAGGAGTACAAATATTTATGACACGCATAATAAGTACTTAATATAAATCTTGTCTATTTTTTTAAAAGGTTTAATAATTTCTTAAAAACGAGATGTGCATTTTTGTTTAACATAACAGAGGGAGTGCCACTTTGTGTCGTTGGCTCCGTTCGCTTGTCTTATTTTCGGCTTGTTTCGGCTTATTTCGGCTTATTCTCTCTCACAGAACACTATTCAATCATCTGAAATCATCCGAAATCATCCGACTTATATACCATCCGAACAGGGCCGTTGTCTCTCTCTCTCCCACCAAAGGTTGCCTTTCCCCTATCTGTTTCTTTTATTAGTCTATTACATTTTGGCCCCTCTTGCTATATAAACAGTCAATCATGCATTCTTGGCAGCAAAGCCAAAAACACAAAACCCCGGACCGGACGGGACGGGAGGGGAGGCCCCCAACCCATCCATCCATGTGCACCTCCCAGCAGCCATATGAGCTAGGCGAGAGGAGAGACGCCGCCGGATTGCCCACTCGTGTGCAGCGTCTCTCTCTCTCTCTCTGTGCGTGTGAGCCAGGCAGCCAGCACAGGGCAACACGTACATGAAGGACCGCCGTGGCAGCTCCGGTGGCGGCGGCGGCGACCGCTTCGCCGTCTTCCCCTTCTCCATGGGCTGCATGTCGCAGTCCGCCGTGTCCGTCGCCGACCCCAGCGAGAAGAAGGCGCAGGCGCACGCGCAGGCGCAGGGGGACCCCTCCTCCTCGTCGTCCTCTGCCTCCGCCGCCGTCACGACCGCCACCACGGCGGCTCAGGGTGAGTGAGTTCTTGGCTGACTGATCGATCACAATTCTCTACATATATGTAGTACTGACAGAGCAGTTCCAGCAGCAGGTTCATCAGAAGAAGGCGCCGGCCGCGAGGCCGTGAAGGCGGCGGCGGCGACGCCGGGGCTCGTGGCGGCCGGGGTGTCGAGGCTGATGAAGGGGATCCGGAGCCTGTCGCAGATGTTCGCGGCGTACGACGGCGACGAGGAGGAGGAGGAGGAGCGGGAGATGGTGATCGGGTACCCCACGGACGTGCAGCACGTGGGGCACATCGGCTGGGACGGCCACAACAACAAGGTGGGCGCCGGCGCCGCCGCCATGGCGGGCATGGTGAACGCCTTCTCCCTGCCCTCCTCCCTCTCCCTCCGCCACCTCGACATGGCCATGGACCGCGCCGCCGCGCACGCCTCCGCCTGAACCTGACCGCAGCTCCGACGAAGGCTGCCTGGTGCCGCCGCCACCGCCGGCCGGTACGGTCGTCGTCGTAGCTAGTAGAATCCGCCGTTGATTGCGTTGGTTTTGGTTGACACGCGGAGGAGGAAGGAACTGATGAACTGCGTTGGAAATTGATCGATTCCCATGTCTCCAGTTTGCTGCTTGCATTGTTACTGCCGGCCGGTGCTACTGTTCTTGTTCTTGCCGGTGCCGGATGGGATGGGGGTAAAGAGATGGATTTGCGGAATCGGCCGGGCCGACGACTGTTTAATCCGAGACCGGTTTGACCGACCGACAGAGGAAAGGAGGAGATAGTAGTTGGGTTAGGTCAGGCGCCATCATATCTATCATTTGCCACTCCTGCTACCTGCCTGCCTCTGTGGGGTTTCTCTTCTGCTGAGCCTTCCTTGCTGCCTGCAAGTTGCTTCCTCCCTCCCTCCATCTCCTCTCCTGCTGCTGTTTAATTCCCTTTTCATACTTCTGGAAACCTTGTACTTTTGGATGGAGGATGGACAGGTGGGTGTGCGGGCCTGTTCGGTTGGTGATTTTTCGGCTGATTCTGACTAATTTAATGGTGTTTCTGTGAGAGAGAATAAACTAAAGTACGACTAATAAACCGGTTGAAAAAGGTAAACAAACAGGGCAACTTGCATGGTTTGATACGATTGGATTGTTGGGTCCATGTGGAAGGCTAAGTCTTCTGGACTCATGCATACATCCTGTGATATATGTAGGTTGTATGTACGTACAATAAACTCCTGACAGCATGCAGTTCCTAGCAAGATCTAAGCAGGTGCAGAGACAAGTAGTAGCCGCAATCTTCTCACGCTGCAATTTCATACTAAAAGAAAAGAAACATCACACAGGAAGGAAGGATCTGCTCATGAGTATCCTCCCCAACCACCTTGTGCCTGCTTTATTTGCCATTCCATTTGGTGCAGGAAAAGGAAAACAAACAAAGAGAGTGAGAAAGGGATTGCTCGCAGCTACTTAAACCAAGTCTAATCCTGCAGACCCATCAAGGGAGTTAGAAAGAAAAAGAAGTACGAAAATGTGGACGCGCATGAAACCCTTTTTCTGCTTTCGATCTCTGGTTTCATATTCTTTTAGATTCGACTGATGAGGTACATATGTCTGCTGTGCTCCTTCAACAACCATCTGTTTGCGATTGCTGCCTCTCAATATAAATATTATTATCTGCTCATTATATTATATATACAGATACAAAAACAACAAATTGGACCTTTAGTTTGCTTGTGCGAAAGAGATCGCTCGCATGTACTTAAACCACTGCAGCAAACGAAATCAGGCTGCAGGAACCTATCACCTATGAGTGAAGTGAACAAATCCAAAAAGAAACGGCAAATTGGAGTCACTTTTTTTTTGCTCTTATATCTGTTGTATTATTATTCTCACTTACCTTACAGAGCAAGCCATTGGCCATTGGAGGAGTCCTGTCCGGCTGTCCGGGCGGGCAGTTGTGTGTGATGACGGCAGGGCACACAAAAGGCTCTCACGCTCTCTCTCAATCTCAGAGTACGTACAAGTGTCCACCGGAGGGAGGGAGCCGTGCACGCTAGCTGCAGCTTATTTCACTTGGCTTCACTTCACTCCACTCCACTGCAGAGCAGAGCTGCTTGCTTGCATCAGTTGCATAGCAATATAGCATGAGCAGCAAGTGGATAGGATAGTGGCGGCAGCCGGGAGGCACGGCAAATCTGCAATACAGGTGCAGGAGCAGGAGGAGGAGGCAGGTGCAGGCCCAGCCGCCCAGGCCAGGGCGCAGCTAGCGGCGACCAACCGCTTCCAGTTCCGGGGTCCGGGAGGAGGCCGGGATGGGCGCGGATTTCTGGAGTGGGGTGCAAGCGATTCTCATTCCATTCTCTTTTCTTGTCGCCAAGAATAACATCGTCGATACCCGCCCTGCAGCTACACGAAGAGGAAGGAAAAGGATGATGCGTCGTCAGTGCGTGCGAGCATGCTTGCTGCAGGGTGGTGCCCTGTCCACGTCGACGACAGTGATCCGCTACAGCTACACACACGAGCTAGCCATCGTATCATACTAGATTATTATACTCCTGCTAAGGCTGGTGATCAACGACATTATATTATTTTATTATTAAACAAACGCATAAGTCCAGCTTAGCGCGTTCTGATTATACTAATTATTAGAAGCCTTAAATGAGCTCCCAGTCAATCCTTAGGAGACGTGCCATGTAAAAAGGATAAATTTTAGAAATTCTCACAATAATTACAAATGTCTGGCTTCTAATGTGGTAGACACTAGTCATCATTGCCAACAATAAACATTATATCTATTCTATTTCGTAGAAAAAAAAATCTAGCTCTGCTATTATATAAAGCAACCATCTAAATACCACCTCTATTATTATCAAAAATATATAATTTAAAATAAGCCTCTAATTTATATTTAAGTTACGTACTTCTTTATAAAAGATAATTTAAAATAACCCTATAAATTTGCTTAGAAATTATCCACATCTACCATTAAAAATAATGCATAATAACCCCTAAATTTCTATCTAAATCATATACATATGTTGCTACTATCATATAAAGAAAATAGTTTTATATAACACCCCAATGTTGGTAGTGTCTACTTCATCATCTCTCCTTCACCTACGAAACCAGGTATTCTGACTCCGCATCTATCCAAAACACATGCCTCTGTGACACAACTAGAGCTCACACATGAGTGCCGAGAGAGAGAGAGAGACTGTGCGTAGGTTGGAAGTAGGAACCCTGAATGATCAGGGTTTAGGGTTTAAGATTTCTGTCGTTGCAATAGATGCAGGCGCACTCCATAAGTCCATATTTATTTTTCTTGCAAAAAAGAAAGTCCATATTTTTGTTCATCTTATACTTCCCACATTGTCCTGTGGCTTAGGGTGTCAGCCCAACACAGTGTTCACAAGTTGAGCCGGCTTATGGCCCCAACTCCTCCTTCGGCTTCACGGGCTCCTGGGCTTCATCATCTGGTACAGCCTGGGCCGTTACAACATCATGCATATTGGTCCGTGCAAGAGCAAGAGCAACAAGAAGCTAGGCTGGCTGCTAGCTGCTGCACTGACTTGGGCTTCGTTCTGTGTGTAGGGCGTCCTCAGGATTGCCGATTTCGCCGGGTGACATAGCACTACAAAAGAATAGAAAAATAAAAATCTGAACGCACCGACCAGAAATGTGAACTGCGAAAACCGTGCGAGACCGGCGACGAATCAATCGCTAGCGATTGGTTTTCAGCACTCTCTCCTCCACGTTGGATTCTGAGCACCGTCAGAATTCAAATAAGAGCAAGGATAGTAAGGGGCTGCTGCTGAGATAGAGGAGAGGTGAGAGGAGAGAGGAGAGAGAGAAAAAGCGGGCTCTAAGCCTCTAATCTTATAGCCAATTTATGTACAAGAACCTAGAAATATCGTGAGACAAATAAGTAGGTTGTTAGTAGACTAACTAATATATGATCGGGCTAACAGGAAGTTTACATATAACTAGCAGCAGGTTGTATTATTAGCCTCGCTCTAACCGGTACAAATCGTCTTGGCGACGCCCTTAGTTATCCGTGCGTGCGTAGTACAAATCGTCTAGGCGACGCCCTTAGTTATCCGTGCGTGCGCAGCGTGCTGTATGGGGTGCCACTGGACGGTCCTCATCCTGCTGCGACGTGCATGAGTGCATCTCCATGACCATGACCAATCATCAATCCAGTTCTCTTGTAAATAAACCATATCATGCAAACTGAAAGGGTCGACAATATCCATCCAGAGCGATTTGTGTGACAGCTCCAAAGAAAACATGCAGATGACCAAATGACTAACAGCGACTCAGACTCACTAAACCACTGCTGACCTTCGCAGTTCACACATGACACAGCCAGCCATGTAAACAGTTTACAACAAGCAAGACGTACAGGTAATAACAGAACAGCAACACTATGACAAGGGTCAAATGGTGTTATTATTGCTAGTTCAAAACTCGCAAGCAGTCTTCACTTCTGATCACAGCTCAGCAATGTGGCACACACGAGGTGACACGACACTCTGGCAGAACCTCAACATCAATGCCGTCGGACAGAGTAAAATTACAGACCTCAGGTAAGTACCGCCACATCAGCATCTACGTAAGCTGATGTGCCAACTTTGGAACAAATCAAGCACAAGCAGATTTATCTCAGCCAGCAGCAACAGCTCAAATCCATCCAACTACTATAAATGAAGAATCTCAAGTCTTCCCTCTCCTCGCCCCTCTCTCTCTAATGTACATTTTGGTATTAAAAATGCTATTACACCTTACAGATCAAAATTGTGCAGCGATAACACCTAACCACTCTGTTACAGATTCCAACCTCTTGGCAACCAACACTGTTTGTGTCTCCACGCAGCACTCAGCTGGGCCACGCCCCAGCCTAGGAGGGTGTACGTAGCTATGACAACAGCTACTTGTAAAAGTTGGGAACATCTCCGCATGCTGAACTACACAAACTGTAGCAAAGAGCTAAGCGGAAACAAGCGGAGTGGTGTTGTTTGATGTCTTAGTTCTCAGCTACTTCACAGGGGATTGTCACTCAGCTAAAAGGGTATCACGTATGGTAAAGCAATGACATCAGCAGGGTCAATTTTCAGAGCCTGAGCCCACACTTGGGGGACTCCATCAGCCTCAGGCGCTGAACTGGGCTTCCTTGATTGGGTGCCACCTTGGTCGAACAGCCAGTCCTCACCTTCCTGCCCAGGCAATTCCATCATTTGAGGTGCTTCAGGAATGCTGTATATCTGGCTAAGATACTTGCAGTCGGGGTGAGGTGACTTCCTAGAAGTTGTGCCATTCTCATAAGCAGCCACCGGATCGACTGGAGCTCTCTGAGCCTGTTGGTTGCCATTGATCTTCTCTTCCTTGTGGAGCCTTTCAGCCTTTTCAATATTTATGGCTTCCGGCTTCACAGAAGAGAGTGGCGCGGCTACATGAGATGCTGTACCATTCTCCACACGATTGCTGGGGAGGGCTGGTCTCGGCAACTTTGTAGGCCGCATTTCAAGATTGTCTGTATAGCATCAGAAGTCTTATAATATAAAGCACCATAAAAAAGGATAATGGTGTCATACAAGACTACATATGCTGTTAAGTGCAAAAAAAGGAAAAGATAGGAACTCACTTTGTAAGTAACCATTCGTTTCATGATTCTTTCGCTTCTTCAGGTTCTCATCAGGCACAACAGATTTTCCATCATCAACTGGTGGGGCTAACGGAGGGACCGAGGGCTTCAAGTTAAGACTATCTACTGGATAACTTATATTGGTCTCTCTTGTCTTATCATGCTCTTTGTGATTATGTTCCCCTTTCTCCTTCTTTGCCTCTTTCTCCTTCTTCTTCTCTTTGTGTTTATCTTTCTCTTTCCTTTTCTTTTTCTCATGCCGATCACTCTTTTTGTCCTCTTTCTTGGCAATATCAGGTGCCCCATCTCTGACCTTCTCCATCCTTTCAGCTCTTCCATCTGCAGCTTTCTCCACAGCTGGAGGTTTTGACATAGCCAATTTCTGATCAGTTGAAATATTAGCTTGCAGCAACCTTCCAGCTTGTTCCTTTTCCTTACCCATAGCAGGTGAAAGGCCTCCTGCATCAGGTTTCTTAGCAGAGACAGAAAGGTTTTCAGCCGGCCGTACCATTCCATTCGGTCTCCGTATTGTAATGCTCGGGCTTGGGATGGATGACCTAGGTGTTCCTCTATCCATCCCCCCTGCTGCACTTGACGTCGATGGGCTGCCAAATCTCTGCATGGATGCTTGTGTGTTCTCCATTGGCCTACTGACCTTGCCATTTCCCTTATGCATAGCATTAGCAGGATTTGGAGGCAATGGAGAGGAGGTGCCAACTTCTTTCTTCGCGACATCTCTGTTCGTGTTCTCAGTTCTCTTTTGAACCAATATGCTAATGTTACTGATTCGCTGTCCAATCCCCTCTTTTCTGGGTCCAGCTTCAGTACTGGATGAAGGCCTTGCAGCTTTGAATTTTTCCTCTGTTGTAGGTGCTGGTGGAAAGCCACCAGCAGTTCTTTGAGCAGAAGTGGTGAAGTTTTCAGAATGTCGTATTGATGTCCCATTCTTTTGTTGATTGGCATTGATGCTCTGTTGTACCAATCCCTCATTTTTCCTTGAAGCATTACTAGACTGAATATGCACTTTGTTAAGTGCAGACCTTTCAGTCTCCATTGCGGGTGAAGCACTGAATCCTTTGCGATTTCGATCATTTGAAACAGCATAATTTTCAATAGGTCGACTCGCCGCCCCTTTCTCATCTTGTACTTTTCTGACCAAGTCCTCCCTGAATTTAAGATCCTTAATTTCTTCAGATCTCCTGCTGCTCTCTCCAACCTTCTGACCATGAAGAGCCTCGTCATTTCTTTCAATTCCTTCTCCTGATTCTCTGCTTTTATCTTTGCTCTTGTCCTTTTTCTTGTCTTTGTGTTTTTCTTTTCGGTCTTTCTTATCTTTGTGCTTATCCTTACTCCTGTCTTTATCCTTCTTTTCTTTACCTTCTTTTCTATCTTTATCCTTCTTGTCCTTCTTATGCTTCTTCTCTTTGTGTTTCTCCTGAGATGAGAATGTTGTTTCCAAGTCAAGTAAACGCCAATTACACAAAAACTAGCAAATGAGTGAAAAATAAATAAAGGCCAGGAGCATGCACTAGTGAAATACAGTACATAAAATAACCATTAACTAAAATGTACAAATTGATAAACAGTGATGTTTTAGGATGAACAGTGAAATCAACACTCCACCCGCACAACTATTCAAGGCCACACTGCCTAAAAGCATACTGAATGACAAGTTATTAACTAGTAACTACTAGCAACTTGTTCACTGATTTATACTAGTTCACTTCCAGACTTTTCAGCTCATCACATTTGTGTCAGATCTAAATAAAGTTGTATCCACAGTACAATAAATCTGCTAAGTATAGGCAATGTGCAATACAGATCACTGAACTACATTGATACACTATTAGTACTTCTACCTTATCATATGTGCAAGAGACATGTTACATTTGAACCCAATTCTCAAAAATTGGAAATAGATTAGCAGACAGCTGGTTTTCCAACTACAACTTTGGCCTATGAACTATGATGAAAGGAACAAGATAACTATAGTACTTTATGCGGCCTCAAGTTAATGTCATCAATAATAACCACAAATTAGGTTAACCCCTATGCACATTTTTATTAGGCTGCATCCATATGCATAGAAGGATTAAACAGGCCTTGCAAGGTCTGAAAGACACGCAATCTATTTGACAAAACAATAGTGATTGGCTAAAATGTCTAAATCATCACACTTTTACACGTCTAATTTTTTGGATTGACTAAAGCCTAAAGCTAAGCCTACTCATAGCACACATAACGAACATGATCAAGAAAACTTCTATAAGAACCCAAACCTCCAGGCAACATTTATCCAAACCTCCAGTCAACACTTATCAATCTTAATAAGTGCTACAGGCCTACAATATTTAAATGACATGGTAGTGTTGTGTAATGACATTTCTGGATTTTAAGGCACTGGTAACCGGTTCATACATTCTAGTGCTATTGAGGGAGTAATTTTGCATTGTTAAGCTTGTTAAAACTTGATCTTGGACACTGGCAATCCAAAATGTATCGTTTCCTGCCATATTTCTAGTTTGTCCATTTAATTGTAATCAACCAACAAAAATTAATCATGTGGAGTCTAAAACACATAGCAAGAAGAAAACTTGTGTCTTGTAGGTATACATACATAACTTGAGTTGCCAAGAACAATGATATAAGGATCCCAAGCCAATGAATACAGCAAAATGTAGCAACTGGGCTGTATACAGTCACTATTCATGTGGAATGTAGTATGACACCAGCAATTTCATGATAACATCTATGGAGCCCTGGCGCTGATTTTATATGAGGACACATAACAAGTCCAAAACAGGAAATATACTGATTAAATGTTTAACGCATAGCCCGCTATGTCATGAAATGACAATAAAACACAAACAAACTAACCGATCTAACTCTTCGTGTTGCCTTCAACTATAGTTGAAAAGATATCGACCCAAGATGATCTACTCTCTATTTATGGGTTGAACATATTTTCCCGCAGCTGGTAGCTACCAGAAATAACATCTAACTATAACATTTATTCACATCCTAGTTCGCACACACGAAGACAGTTTTTTAACCATGCCGATCGTATTATGTCGCTTTTCAAAAGTGAATTTCATTGGCACGATAATTGTGATAAAATCTAACCTGCAAGGTCAAAGCCATAATCAATAACCAAAAAATACCACATCAAACCAGTACTTTCTTCGTTGGTTCACCCAGATAAAAACATCCAACTTTGTGACACATGCATCCCTACTTATGCATTTCATGTAAACAGGGACACTCCTTAGTGAAGTATTGAATATCAATTCAGCAAAACAAACAGTTTCCAAATCTATCACAATCATTGAAGCAGCCAAAAGGATCCCCCAAGTAACGCCTTGTGCATCCTGTAACGCCTAACGCTGCTAAAGTCTTTCACACAGAGGCCCTAACCAACTTCCGCTAACTCTGGACATTCTTTAGGAAAAAGGGCAAATACTGATTCAGCAAGACTAACGCTTTCCTAGTTTCCTCCAATCCTCGTGGATCCTGTAACGCCCGCGATCTCAGCTGCGGGGACTCAAACACTGCTAGAATTTCTCAGACAGGAACCCTAACCAACCTGCCCTAACTCCGTATCCCCCCAACAGAATGTGAGCTAAGGCCAAGACCAAATAAAATCATGTAAGCACAATCCTAATGCATCCCAAACCAGTAATTTTTTTCATTGATCCACCCAGATGAAACATCCAACTTTGTCCCACATGGATCCCTAGTTATGCATCTCACGTAAACAGGGACACTCCTTAGTGAAGTATTGAATATTAATTCAGCAAAATAAACTCTTTCCAAGTCTATCTTAATCACTGAACCAGCCAAAAAGTATCCCCTAAGTAACGCATTGCGCATCCTGTAACGCATATTCGCTACTAAAGTCTTTCACACGGAGGCCCTAACCGACTTCCGCTAACTCTGGACAGTCCTTTAGGAAAACAGAGCAAATACTGATTGGACAAGACTTAACGCTTTCCTAGTTTCCCCCAATCGCCAAACCGAAAAGAATACCCATAGAACGCCTCGTGGATCCTGTAACGCCTGCGATCTCAGCTACGGGAGCTCAAACACTGCTAGAATTTCTCAGACAGTAACTCTAACCAACCTGCCCTAGCTCCGTATTCTCCCAATAGAATGTGAGCTAAGTCTGAGACCTGGAAAAAAAATCATGTAAGCACAATCCTAATGCGCCCAAGTCAGTCCATCCTATGAGATAGTCAGTAGCACGAGTGGGCAGGGCGATCGATCAGTGAACAAGCTAGCCAGCCAGGCAGCCAGGGCAAGGCGCGGGTGCGGGGGTGTTGTTCCACCTTGTCAAGCTGCTGCTGCTGCTGCTGCTGCTGCAGGTGGGAGGCTAGCTGGGCGTCGGGGCGCGCGGTCTTCTCATATCCTGGTGGCGGAAACGGGAAGCAGCGAGACATGGCACGGCCGCCTCGGGCCTCGGATCACCCGGGTGTCCTCTCTCCGGTTTCCTCCCCCGTTCCCCTCTCTCCCCCTCTCCTCGCGGTGGAGTGCTCCAATCCTCCTCTTCTTCGCCGCCCCCCCTCCCCTCCCTCCTCCTCAACCCTACTCCGACGCGACGCCACGAGACAACAGCGGGCGCAGGGAGCAAACGAGAACTAAAACGAGGGAGATCGCGCCGCCCGATTCGGTCGCGGTCGCGGTCGCGCGGGGGGCCGGATTGGATTGGATCCTCGGATCCCCCGCGCGCGGAGGGGAATTCGGGGCCCAGATCCCCGCGATTCCGTCGCCGGCGGCGGGCATGAGAGTCCGGAGGGCATGCCTGTGGTGGCCTCTGGCGCGGGACGAGTGAGCCGGCGGCGGCACCAGCACCAGCAGCGGCACCAGCGGCGGCGGGTGGTGGAGGAGGACCTGTGGCTGAGGCCTGAGAGGAGCAGTCGTCAAGGAGGAGGCGGCGGCGGCGGTGGTCGGGGTGGGTGATCCGAGGCCCGAGGCGGCCGTGCCATGTCTCGCTGCTTCCCGTTTCCGCCACCAGGATATGAGAAGACCGCGCGCCCCGACGCCCAGCTAGCCTCCCACCTGCAGCAGCAGCAGCAGCAGCAGCAGCTTGACAAGGTGGAACAACACCCCCGCACCCGCGCCTTGCCCTGGCTGCCTGGCTGGCTAGCTTGTTCACTGATCGATCGCCCTGCCCACTCGTGCTACTGACTATCTCATAGGATGGACTGACTTGGGCGCATTAGGATTGTGCTTACATGATTTTTTTTCCAGGTCTCAGACTTAGCTCACATTCTATTGGGAGAATACGGAGCTAGGGCAGGTTGGTTAGAGTTACTGTCTGAGAAATTCTAGCAGTGTTTGAGCTCCCGTAGCTGAGATCGCAGGCGTTACAGGATCCACGAGGCGTTCTATGGGTATTCTTTTCGGTTTGGCGATTGGGGGAAACTAGGAAAGCGTTAAGTCTTGTCCAATCAGTATTTGCTCTGTTTTCCTAAAGGACTGTCCAGAGTTAGCGGAAGTCGGTTAGGGCCTCCGTGTGAAAGACTTTAGTAGCGAATATGCGTTACAGGATGCGCAATGCGTTACTTAGGGGATACTTTTTGGCTGGTTCAGTGATTAAGATAGACTTGGAAAGAGTTTATTTTGCTGAATTAATATTCAATACTTCACTAAGGAGTGTCCCTGTTTACGTGAGATGCATAACTAGGGATCCATGTGGGACAAAGTTGGATGTTTCATCTGGGTGGATCAATGAAAAAAATTACTGGTTTGGGATGCATTAGGATTGTGCTTACATGATTTTATTTGGTCTTGGCCTTAGCTCACATTCTGTTGGGGGGATACGGAGTTAGGGCAGGTTGGTTAGGGTTCCTGTCTGAGAAATTCTAGCAGTGTTTGAGTCCCCGCAGCTGAGATCGCGGGCGTTACAGGATCCACGAGGATTGGAGGAAACTAGGAAAGCGTTAGTCTTGCTGAATCAGTATTTGCCCTTTTTCCTAAAGAATGTCCAGAGTTAGCGGAAGTTGGTTAGGGCCTCTGTGTGAAAGACTTTAGCAGCGTTAGGCGTTACAGGATGCACAAGGCGTTACTTGGGGGATCCTTTTGGCTGCTTCAATGATTGTGATAGATTTGGAAACTGTTTGTTTTGCTGAATTGATATTCAATACTTCACTAAGGAGTGTCCCTGTTTACATGAAATGCATAAGTAGGGATGCATGTGTCACAAAGTTGGATGTTTTTATCTGGGTGAACCAACGAAGAAAGTACTGGTTTGATGTGGTATTTTTTGGTTATTGATTATGGCTTTGACCTTGCAGGTTAGATTTTATCACAATTATCGTGCCAATGAAATTCACTTTTGAAAAGCGACATAATACGATCGGCATGGTTAAAAAACTGTCTTCGTGTGTGCGAACTAGGATGTGAATAAATGTTATAGTTAGATGTTATTTCTGGTAGCTACCAGCTGCGGGAAAATATGTTCAACCCATAAATAGAGAGTAGATCATCTTGGGTCGATATCTTTTCAACTATAGTTGAAGGCAACACGAAGAGTTAGATCGGTTAGTTTGTTTGTGTTTTATTGTCATTTCATGACATAGCGGGCTATGCGTTAAACATTTAATCAGTATATTTCCTGTTTTGGACTTGTTATGTGTCCTCATATAAAATCAGCGCCAGGGCTCCATAGATGTTATCATGAAATTGCTGGTGTCATACTACATTCCACATGAATAGTGACTGTATACAGCCCAGTTGCTACATTTTGCTGTATTCATTGGCTTGGGATCCTTATATCATTGTTCTTGGCAACTCAAGTTATGTATGTATACCTACAAGACACAAGTTTTCTTCTTGCTATGTGTTTTAGACTCCACATGATTAATTTTTGTTGGTTGATTACAATTAAATGGACAAACTAGAAATATGGCAGGAAACGATACATTTTGGATTGCCAGTGTCCAAGATCAAGTTTTAACAAGCTTAACAATGCAAAATTACTCCCTCAATAGCACTAGAATGTATGAACCGGTTACCAGTGCCTTAAAATCCAGAAATGTCATTACACAACACTACCATGTCATTTAAATATTGTAGGCCTGTAGCACTTATTAAGATTGATAAGTGTTGACTGGAGGTTTGGATAAATGTTGCCTGGAGGTTTGGGTTCTTATAGAAGTTTTCTTGATCATGTTCGTTATGTGTGCTATGAGTAGGCTTAGCTTTAGGCTTTAGTCAATCCAAAAAATTAGACGTGTAAAAGTGTGATGATTTAGACATTTTAGCCAATCACTATTGTTTTGTCAAATAGATTGCGTGTCTTTCAGACCTTGCAAGGCCTGTTTAATCCTTCTATGCATATGGATGCAGCCTAATAAAAATGTGCATAGGGGTTAACCTAATTTGTGGTTATTATTGATGACATTAACTTGAGGCCGCATAAAGTACTATAGTTATCTTGTTCCTTTCATCATAGTTCATAGGCCAAAGTTGTAGTTGGAAAACCAGCTGTCTGCTAATCTATTTCCAATTTTTGAGAATTGGGTTCAAATGTAACATGTCTCTTGCACATATGATAAGGTAGAAGTACTAATAGTGTATCAATGTAGTTCAGTGATCTGTATTGCACATTGCCTATACTTAGCAGATTTATTGTACTGTGGATACAACTTTATTTAGATCTGACACAAATGTGATGAGCTGAAAAGTCTGGAAGTGAACTAGTATAAATCAGTGAACAAGTTGCTAGTAGTTACTAGTTAATAACTTGTCATTCAGTATGCTTTTAGGCAGTGTGGCCTTGAATAGTTGTGCGGGTGGAGTGTTGATTTCACTGTTCATCCTAAAACATCACTGTTTATCAATTTGTACATTTTAGTTAATGGTTATTTTATGTACTGTATTTCACTAGTGCATGCTCCTGGCCTTTATTTATTTTTCACTCATTTGCTAGTTTTTGTGTAATTGGCGTTTACTTGACTTGGAAACAACATTCTCATCTCAGGAGAAACACAAAGAGAAGAAGCATAAGAAGGACAAGAAGGATAAAGATAGAAAAGAAGGTAAAGAAAAGAAGGATAAAGACAGGAGTAAGGATAAGCACAAAGATAAGAAAGACCGAAAAGAAAAACACAAAGACAAGAAAAAGGACAAGAGCAAAGATAAAAGCAGAGAATCAGGAGAAGGAATTGAAAGAAATGACGAGGCTCTTCATGGTCAGAAGGTTGGAGAGAGCAGCAGGAGATCTGAAGAAATTAAGGATCTTAAATTCAGGGAGGACTTGGTCAGAAAAGTACAAGATGAGAAAGGGGCGGCGAGTCGACCTATTGAAAATTATGCTGTTTCAAATGATCGAAATCGCAAAGGATTCAGTGCTTCACCCGCAATGGAGACTGAAAGGTCTGCACTTAACAAAGTGCATATTCAGTCTAGTAATGCTTCAAGGAAAAATGAGGGATTGGTACAACAGAGCATCAATGCCAATCAACAAAAGAATGGGACATCAATACGACATTCTGAAAACTTCACCACTTCTGCTCAAAGAACTGCTGGTGGCTTTCCACCAGCACCTACAACAGAGGAAAAATTCAAAGCTGCAAGGCCTTCATCCAGTACTGAAGCTGGACCCAGAAAAGAGGGGATTGGACAGCGAATCAGTAACATTAGCATATTGGTTCAAAAGAGAACTGAGAACACGAACAGAGATGTCGCGAAGAAAGAAGTTGGCACCTCCTCTCCATTGCCTCCAAATCCTGCTAATGCTATGCATAAGGGAAATGGCAAGGTCAGTAGGCCAATGGAGAACACACAAGCATCCATGCAGAGATTTGGCAGCCCATCGACGTCAAGTGCAGCAGGGGGGATGGATAGAGGAACACCTAGGTCATCCATCCCAAGCCCGAGCATTACAATACGGAGACCGAATGGAATGGTACGGCCGGCTGAAAACCTTTCTGTCTCTGCTAAGAAACCTGATGCAGGAGGCCTTTCACCTGCTATGGGTAAGGAAAAGGAACAAGCTGGAAGGTTGCTGCAAGCTAATATTTCAACTGATCAGAAATTGGCTATGTCAAAACCTCCAGCTGTGGAGAAAGCTGCAGATGGAAGAGCTGAAAGGATGGAGAAGGTCAGAGATGGGGCACCTGATATTGCCAAGAAAGAGGACAAAAAGAGTGATCGGCATGAGAAAAAGAAAAGGAAAGAGAAAGATAAACACAAAGAGAAGAAGAAGGAGAAAGAGGCAAAGAAGGAGAAAGGGGAACATAATCACAAAGAGCATGATAAGACAAGAGAGACCAATATAAGTTATCCAGTAGATAGTCTTAACTTGAAGCCCTCGGTCCCTCCGTTAGCCCCACCAGTTGATGATGGAAAATCTGTTGTGCCTGATGAGAACCTGAAGAAGCGAAAGAATCATGAAACGAATGGTTACTTACAAAGTGAGTTCCTATCTTTTCCTTTTTTGCACTTAACAGCATATGTAGTCTTGTATGACACCATTATCCTTTTTTATGGTGCTTTATATTATAAGACTTCTGATGCTATACAGACAATCTTGAAATGCGGCCTACAAAGTTGCCGAGACCAGCCCTCCCCAGCAATCGTGTGGAGAATGGTACAGCATCTCATGTAGCCGCGCCACTCTCTTCTGTGAAGCCGGAAGCCATAAATATTGAAAAGGCTGAAAGGCTCCACAAGGAAGAGAAGATCAATGGCAACCAACAGGCTCAGAGAGCTCCAGTCGATCCGGTGGCTGCTTATGAGAATGGCACAACTTCTAGGAAGTCACCTCACCCCGACTGCAAGTATCTTAGCCAGATATACAGCATTCCTGAAGCACCTCAAATGATGGAATTGCCTGGGCAGGAAGGTGAGGACTGGCTGTTCGACCAAGGTGGCACCCAATCAAGGAAGCCCAGTTCAGCGCCTGAGGCTGATGGAGTCCCCCAAGTGTGGGCTCAGGCTCTGAAAATTGACCCTGCTGATGTCATTGCTTTACCATACGTGATACCCTTTTAGCTGAGTGACAATCCCCTGTGAAGTAGCTGAGAACTAAGACATCAAACAACACCACTCCGCTTGTTTCCGCTTAGCTCTTTGCTACAGTTTGTGTAGTTCAGCATGCGGAGATGTTCCCAACTTTTACAAGTAGCTGTTGCCATAGCTACGTACACCCTCCTAGGCTGGGGCGTGGCCCAGCTGAGTGCTGCGTGGAGACACAAACAGTGTTGGTTGCCAAGAGGTTGGAATCTGTAACAGAGTGGTTAGGTGTTATCGCTGCACAATTTTGATCTGTAAGGTGTAATAGCATTTTTAATACCAAAATGTACATTAGAGAGAGAGGGGCGAGGAGAGGGAAGACTTGAGATTCTTCATTTATAGTAGTTGGATGGATTTGAGCTGCTGCTGCTGGCTGAGATAAATCTGCTTGTGCTTGATTTGTTCCAAAGTTGGCACATCAGCTTACGTAGATGCTGATGTGGCGGTACTTACCTGAGGTCTGTAATTTTATACTCTGTCCGACGGCATTGATGTTGAGGTTCTGCCAGAGTGTCGTGTCACCTCGTGTGTGCCACATTGCTGAGCTGTGATCAGAAGTGAAGACTGCTTGCGAGTTTTGAACTAGCAATAATAACACCATTTGACCCTTGTCATAGTGTTGCTGTTCTGTTATTACCTGTACGTCTTGCTTGTTGTAAACTGTTTACATGGCTGGCTGTGTCATGTGTGAACTGCGAAGGTCAGCAGTGGTTTAGTGAGTCTGAGTCGCTGTTAGTCATTTGGTCATCTGCATGTTTTCTTTGGAGCTGTCACACAAATCGCTCTGGATGGATATTGTCGACCCTTTCAGTTTGCATGATATGGTTTATTTACAAGAGAACTGGATTGATGATTGGTCATGGTCATGGAGATGCACTCATGCACGTCGCAGCAGGATGAGGACCGTCCAGTGGCACCCCATACAGCACGCTGCGCACGCACGGATAACTAAGGGCGTCGCCTAGACGATTTGTACTACGCACGCACGGATAACTAAGGGCGTCGCCAAGACGATTTGTGTGACAGCTCCAAAGAAAACATGCAGATGACCAAATGACTAACAGCGACTCAGACTCACTAAACCACTGCTGACCTTCGCAGTTCACACATGACACAGCCAGCCATGTAAACAGTTTACAACAAGCAAGACGTACAGGTAATAACAGAACAGCAACACTATGACAAGGGTCAAATGGTGTTATTATTGCTAGTTCAAAACTCGCAAGCAGTCTTCACTTCTGATCACAGCTCAGCAATGTGGCACACACGAGGTGACACGACACTCTGGCAGAACCTCAACATCAATGCCGTCGGACAGAGTAAAATTACAGACCTCAGGTAAGTACCGCCACATCAGCATCTACGTAAGCTGATGTGCCAACTTTGGAACAAATCAAGCACAAGCAGATTTATCTCAGCCAGCAGCAGCAGCTCAAATCCATCCAACTACTATAAATGAAGAATCTCAAGTCTTCCCTCTCCTCA
>JAHUYU010002018.1:0-23475 GCA_030439765.1 Tripidium arundinaceum
TCCTTGCATACTTCCTACATTTTGTTTGTACCAATGTTTAGCTTTTCGCGTCAAAGAGAACGAAAATAGCTTCCATCGTATAGTTTCATCAGACATGCCGGCAATATGCAAGCAAGCACAAGTCTGATTAAATTCTTGTAGGTGATAGCATGGGTTTTCATCGCCCTCTCCCAAGAAGGATTGTTCTCAGACCATGTTTATTAAACACGGGCACAGCTCATAGCCAGGTGTTAGAATTGGCTTTGAGGATTCTGATGGCCTACAGCTTGTGCTCATGGGTTTATCATATTGAAAGACAGGTGGAATTCATAGTGAAAAGAATAAATAAAAGGAATAAAAAAAATAAAAGAGTATGGTATAAGGCTAAGCTAGGTTCGAAGTTAACTCAGCAATCGTTTCCCCGGCAACGGCGCCAGAAAGCTTGTTGGTATATATTAACGCACATAGATAAATCCGCAAGCGCATGGATACCGCTGTAGTTTTCACTCGGAAGTATTCCAAGTATCGTATCCACAGGGAAACGTGTGAGGTTAACTACAGTCCAACTTAACCCGGAGTAGCAACA
Organism: Tripidium arundinaceum; assembly: GCA_030439765.1. NCBI lineage: Eukaryota > Viridiplantae > Streptophyta > Magnoliopsida > Poales > Poaceae > Tripidium > Tripidium arundinaceum. Next base: position 566 of record JAHUYU010002018.1, read on the forward strand.
AGACTTAAGAAGGTCGAGAGTGTAGAGGAAATTACTAAGGCCTTCTACTTCTAATCTCAGTAAGCTATGTCTTATACTATTCTATCTAGGGACATTACTTAAGGAAAGACACCAACAGAGGATGCTTCACCTTAGCAACTAAGTCCTGCTCGGCCTATAAACGGGAGGTTATGTTGGCAGTTTATAATTGGTGTTAGTGATCGTTAACACTAGGCCAATGGCAATAGGATTCCCTTCAAGCTATTTAGGGTCAGGCCAAAGGATGGTGACTATGATAATAGGATTACCACTGATTAAAGAGAGAACATAGCATTGGACTAGAGATCAAGCCTTAGCAAGACACGAGATAAGGCAAGCCTTGGTCGAGGCAACTCTGTGGATGAAGAGTGTCTAACTCCCCAAAGCGATCGGTGAGAGTCAAGGAAGGTTATTTAGCAGGATAGGTAGGGTCAAAGTGATAGCATGCCCAAGGTTAATGACTCAAATATTTTAACAACGATGGATTTTTGGGTCGTTATAGGCCACGAGGTTCTCCTCCGCCATGAGATTAAATCATCTAGCCTCCATCCTCTTCTTCCCTGAGTTCATAGATCAAGGTTGAGGCAAGGTGGAGGAGGACTCGTGGGTACCACAAGCCTCGATTCCAATATAGTTATTCTTCACAATCTCCCACAAGGATGAGCACATGGATAGCCAACTTAAAGGGCATAACGACTGGTTCTTGAGTGGCTCTATAAATAGAGGGTGTGGCTAGGCTATTTGGCTCTCTTGGCTATTCCTACTGGTATCCAGACAAATTAGAGCTCAAGAACACACTCCGCACACATAAGCATACTTGAGATTGCGATTTGGTGAGATTTAGATTGATTTAGTGCGTTTGCGTTGAGGGTTTGCATCTTGTGGAACTAGTGACTTGTTGAGGAGAATTTCAGTGAGCGCGTGGATAGCCAACTTAAAGGGCATAACGGCTGGTTCTTGAGTGGCTCTATAAATAGAGGGTGTGACTAGGCTATTTGGCTCTCTTGGCTGTTCCTACTGGTATCCAGACACATTAGAGCTCAAGAACACACTCCACACACATAAGCATACTTGAGATTGCGATTTGGTGAGATTTAGATTGATTTAGTGCATTTGCGTTGAGGGTTTGCATCTTGTGGAACTAGTGACTTGTTGAGGCTACAGATTTCTTGTTACTCTTGGTGGTTGCTGTCACCTAGATGGCTTGGAGCAAGAGCACCATTGAGCACCGCGTGGTGATTATGCAGGGGCTCCAGTGGCGGATTGTGAGGGGTCCTTGTGCTCATCCTTGTGGGAGATTGTGAAGAATAACTATATTGGAATCGAGGCTTGTGGTACCCACGAGTCCTCCTCCACCTTGCCTCAACCTTGATCTATGAACTCAGGGAAGAAGAGGATGGAGGCTAGATGATTTAATCTCATGGCGGAGGAGAACCTCGTGGCCTATAACGACCCAAAAATCCATCGTTGTTAAAATATTTGAGTCATTAACCTTGGGCATGCTATCACTTTGACCCTACCTATCCTGCTAAATAACCTTCCTTGACTCTCACCGATCGCTTTGGGGAGTTAGACACTCTTCATCCACAGAGTTGCCTCGACCAAGGCTTGCCTTATCTCGTGTCTTGCTAAGGCTTGATCTCTAGTCCAATGCTATGTTCTCTCTTTAATCAGTGGTAATCCTATTATCATAGTCACCATCCTTTGGCCTGACCCTAAATAGCTTGAAGGGAATCCTATTGCCATTGGCCTAGTGTTAACGATCACTAACACCAATTATAAACTGCCAACATAACCTCCCGTTTATAGGCCGAGCAGGACTTAGTTGCTAAGGTGAAGCATCCTCTGTTGGTGTCTTTCCTTAAGTAATGTCCCTAGATAGAATAGTATAAGACATAGCTTACTGAGATTAGAAGTAGAAGGCCTTAGTAATTTCCTCTACACTCTCGACCTTCTTAAGTCTTGTTGCTACTCCGGGTTAAGTTGGACTGTAGTTAACCTCACACGTTTCCCTGTGGATACGATACTTGGAATACTTCCGAGTGAAAACTACAGCGGTATCCATGCGCTTGCGGATTTATCTATGTGCGTTAATATATACCAACAAGCTTTCTGGCGCCGTTGCCGGGGAAACGATTGCTGAGTTAACTTCGAACCTAGCTTAGCCTTATACCATACTCTTTTATTTTTTTTATTCCTTTTATTTATTCTTTTCACTATGAATTCCACTCCTGTCTTTCAATATGATAAACCCATGAGCACAAGCTGTAGGCCATCAGAATCCTCAAAGCCAATTCTAACACCTGGCTATGAGCTGTGCCCGTGTTTAATAAACATGGTCTGAGAACAATCCTTCTTGGGAGAGGGCGATGAAAACCCATGCTATCACCTACAAGAATTTAATCAGACTTGTGCTTGCTTGCATATTGCCGGCATGTCTGATGAAACTATACGATGGAAGCTATTTTCGTTCTCTTTGACGCGAAAAGCTAAACATTGGTACAAACAAAATGTAGGAAGTATGCAAGGAGATTGGAAAACATTATGCTCAAATTTTGTCTATGTTTCTTTCCCATCTCTAAAGTGGTTAGCCTTCGAAAAGAGGTTCTAAATTTTAGACAACTAGAAGAAGAATCTCTTGACACATCATGGGAACGCATTAATAGTCTCAACATTACTGGCCCTGACCTTGCTATTTCTGTCCCTGTACTTCTTCAACATTTTTACATGGGTCTTAGCATGGATTCCAGGGAATCCCTTGATGCAACCTCTAGAGGAGCTTTCCTCAGTTTATCTGTTAGTAAAGCAAGGTTTGTCCTTGACAAAATCAGTGGAATCACTCCTTACACTAGCATTCGTGATGAACTCCTCGAGGAAGAGAAGGAATCATCTTTCGAAGAAGAGGAGGAAGTTTTGATAGCCAGATCACAACCACTCCAATACCAAGATTTAACTATCAATCTCGAACCATCAATATCCCAAAATCCTCCAAGAGAAGAAGGAATTCCACCTTCGGAAATCCCTGTTGACCTCTTTAGTACTGATTCTGGGAGCACATTAAATTCTCATAAGAGACCTTTGAGTGAATATAACTCAAATTCTTTCAAGAAGAGATCTCTTAGAAGGCGTCCTTATTCCCATTGGGAAGAATTCAAGGATGGCATGTCTAGTGATGCCATAGAAGGAGAGCCGAGCCACCTAGAAGCCCATCCTATCTTCTCCCCTTCTATGCCCACATTTGATGTCTCATCTGAACCCATCTTTAAACCCATCCTTAACCCCCGATGGCTGCTCTTATACTCTTTCTCCTAAGTCTCATGATGACCCTAAAATCCACTAAGACAACCGAAGTATAGGAGTCATGAAGACCACATGGATGACCAAGAAGTGCTACGGCAATGGCTGGAAAGTATTAAGAACTTATGTGCCATTGCTGAAGAGTGTATGGACAAGGACGAAGCCTTATGGGTAGAATCAAAACTTGTCTTAGATCCAAATGGTGAGCTTAAATCAATCCCTTCAATAGACATGACTCATCCAAGTTTGGAGGAGGCCTTAGACAAGACCAACCCGAGAGTCACCAATCCATGGGAAATCTTGAACGATAAAACGTCCAACGAATGTCATGAAATGATGGAGACAATGTTTTCGCCTATGGACATTCATGAAGAATCACCCTTGGAGCTTGAAAAGGATGATGACATCGATGAGCATGGGAGTTATTTCTTGAATACCTTATCAAATCCATGCTCATATGAAAAATCTCCTGAATCAATTGGTCTCTCTAACATTGCCAAACACGAGATCTTCAACCCCCTCATACTCCCTGTTCATAAAGACTTTGAAAGGGTGGTTGTAGATGCATATGTTTATCATAAATATTGCAGATCTCGTTGTGTGAATCTTGAGATAGGTACCCAAAGGTTAGTGTTGGAGGACACCAATTAGAAACACAATTCGAAGGTTTCCCAAGGACGAGCTCTTGCTCTAAAGCTAGCACTTTTGGGAGATAGCATGAGTTTTCACCTTTTGCTTTAAATGTCCTTGTGAAATGAGCATAGAGATATAATTGTGAAAATATTCCTTCGGGTATTTTTGTCACTAACCATTCCAGGTTTGAAGCAAAAAGAATGAAGGATGACGATGCAAGGTATGTCCAACCAATCATCATGCAACATTGAATCACATTCACACATGAGAGTTTTATCATCCAAACTTGACTTTGCTAAATTCAAGCTAAGGGGTAGACTTTCCTGAAAACATTATCTTGCCATGTTTCTAATTTTGGTTGTCTCTGCCTTTAAGCCATGCTCAACTTCCTAAATAATAATCATACTCTTTCATCTACATTTGAGTAAATCACTATGATGCTTTTATGCTACCACTGTCTGCTATAGTATGCTCAGGTTTGGAGTATTTTCATACACCTTTTTAAATTAAGCATGGTGCTCAGTTTAAACCAAAAGGTGTGCTGGTTTTACTTCCAAAGGCTTTTAAATTAAGCATGGTGCTTAGGTTAAAATGCCTTAATAATCAAATTAGACGTGGTGTCTAGGTTGATTTTTGAACCGATGGTATGCTATAGTAGATGCTGGATATTTTATTAGACTAACCCATGCAGGAAACTTTCAAATCAACTTGGGGAAGTCACAAGATGAATTCAAATTGGAGATGAAGCAAGACATATGATCAATTCCAATAACTTTGCACAAAGAAGACACAGCTCATTCATCATGGATAGAAGAACTCTACGGAACAAAGAGCAAGAAGACGAGTGCCATAAAACAAAATCTACAATCAAAGCACTCACTCAAAGGAAGTGGACGAACAAATCTCCGCCTTGCCACTTGAAGACAAAGAACATCATGGAGGAACTCAAGTTGCAGCTCTAATGCACAGCCTCTCATCAATCAAGAATCAATGAAAATCAAGAAAGGTTGACAAGAGTAGAACATGCAACTGTCTGCATCTTCATCTCCTGGATCGAATGGTACAAAGAAAGGTTTAATGCAAGGGAGAGGTCCTGCTCAACGGACCTAAGAACCATGAGCACTCGCTAACAGGTTGAAGCGTGGGAAAGGAAGGCCAATTCCTCTAAAGATTATCCGACTGTGCTCTTCCTCCTCTCATGCTCCCGTCGTTCTGGCGCGCCGAAATGAAACAATGAGTGGAGCAAAAAGGTCCAACACTATGAAAAGATCGAAGGGCAGAAAGATGGCATGACAAAAGGATGAGAAATAAAGAGTGCAATTTAGGAAACAAGAAGCTCATGAACAACTCAAGATGCGAGGCTAACCGAACAAGGAAAACTTCAACCAAAAAGGGAAGGACCATCACAAGTCATCTATCGTTTGTCGTGTGGTGTCATCATGCTTCAATGATGAAGGTAACATTCTAAGGTAAATGGTCATTATTTAAGCTTTTCCTTGATTCTGGTATACACACAAATAAGAAACAAACATATTTGAGTTATAACTCTACTTGATACAATCTGATTAACTCAATATGTTTAGTTCTTTAAACTTGTTCCTAGCACCACTTTCTTAATCTCATAGTCTTAACCAAATGAGCTAAAAAGTACACAACTTATCTCTAGAAGTTAATACTCATAATTATGTAAAGATTTTGTTTTATGGCACTCGTCTTCTTGCTCTTTGTTCCGTAGAGTTCTTCTATCCATGATGAATGAGCTGTGTCTTCTTTGTGCAAAGTTATTGGAATTGATCATATGTCTTGCTTCATCTCCAATTTGAATTCATCTTGTGACTTCCCCAAGTTGATTTGAAAGTTTCCTGCATGGGTTAGTCTAATAAAATATCCAGCATCTACTATAGCATACCATCGGTTCAAAAATCAACCTAGACACCACGTCTAATTTGATTATTAAGGCATTTTAACCTAAGCACCATGCTTAATTTAAAAGCCTTTGGAAGTAAAACCAGCACACCTTTTGGTTTAAACTGAGCACCATGCTTAATTTAAAAAGGTGTATGAAAATACTCCAAACCTGAGCATACTATAGCAGACAGTGGTAGCATAAAAGCATCATAGTGATTTACTCAAATGTAGATGAAAGAGTATGATTATTATTTAGGAAGTTGAGCATGGCTTAAAGGCAGAGACAACCAAAATTAGAAACATGGCAAGATAATGTTTTCAGGAAAGTCTACCCCTTAGCTTGAATTTAGCAAAGTCAAGTTTGGATGATAAAACTCTCATGTGTGAATGTGATTCAATGTTGCATGATGATTGGTTGGACATACCTTGCATCGTCATCCTTCATTCTTTTTGCTTCAAACCTGGAATGGTTAGTGACAAAAATACCCGAAGGAATATTTTCACAATTATATCTCTATGCTCATTTCACAAGGACATTTAAAGCAAAAGGTGAAAACTCATGCTATCTCCCAAAAGTGCTAGCTTTAGAGCAAGAGCTCGTCCTTGGGAAACCTTCGAATTGTGTTTCTAATTGGTGTCCTCCAACACTAACCTTTGGGTACCTATCTCAAGATTCACACAACGAGATCTGCAATATTTATGATAAACATATGCATCTACAACCACCCTTTCAAAGTCTTTATGAACAGGGAGTATGAGGGGGTTGAAGATCTCGTGTTTGGCAATGTTAGAGAGACCAATTGATTCAGGAGATTTTTCATATGAGCATGGATTTGATAAGGTATTCAAGAAATAACTCCCATGCTCATCGATGTCATCATCCTTTTCAAGCTCCAAGGGTGATTCTTCATGAATGTCCATAGGCGAAAACATTGTCTCCATCATTTCATGACATTCGTTGGACGTTTTATCGTTCAAGATTTCCCATGGATTGGTGACTCTCGGGTTGGTCTTGTCTAAGGCCTCCTCCAAACTTGGATGAGTCATGTCTATTGAAGGGATTGATTTAAGCTCACCATTTGGATCTAAGACAAGTTTTGATTCTACCCATAAGGCTTCGTCCTTGTCCATACACTCTTCAGCAATGGCACATAAGTTCTTAATACTTTCCAGCCATTGCCGTAGCACTTCTTGGTCATCCATGTGGTCTTCATGACTCCTATACTTCGGTTGTCTTAGTGGATTTTAGGGTCATCATGAGACTTAGGAGAAAGAGTATAAGAGCAGCCATCGGGGGTTAAGGATGGGTTTAAAGATGGGTTCAGATGAGACATCAAATGTGGGCATAGAAGGGGAGAAGATAGGATGGGCTTCTAGGTGGCTCGGCTCTCCTTCTATGGCATCACTAGACATGCCATCCTTGAATTCTTCCCAATGGGAATAAGGACGCCTTCTAAGAGATCTCTTCTTGAAAGAATTTGAGTTATATTCACTCAAAGGTCTCTTATGAGAATTTAATGTGCTCCCAGAATCAGTACTAAAGAGGTCAACAGGGATTTCCGAAGGTGGAATTCCTTCTTCTCTTGGAGGATTTTGGGATATTGATGGTTCGAGATTGATAGTTAAATCTTGGTATTGGAGTGGTTGTGATCTGGCTATCAAAACTTCCTCCTCTTCTTCGAAAGATGATTCCTTCTCTTCCTCGAGGAGTTCATCACGAATGCTAGTGTAAGGAGTGATTCCACTGATTTTGTCAAGGACAAACCTTGCTTTACTAACAGATAAACTGAGGAAAGCTCCTCTAGAGGTTGCATCAAGGGATTCCCTGGAATCCATGCTAAGACCCATGTAAAAATGTTGAAGAAGTACAGGGACAGAAATAGCAAGGTCAGGGCCAGTAATGTTGAGACTATTAATGCGTTCCCATGATGTGTCAAGAGATTCTTCTTCTAGTTGTCTAAAATTTAGAACCTCTTTTCGAAGGCTAACCACTTTAGAGATGGGAAAGAAACATAGACAAAATTTGAGCATAATGTTTTCCAATCTCCTTGCATACTTCCTACATTTTGTTTGTACCAATGTTTAGCTTTTCGCGTCAAAGAGAACGAAAATAGCTTCCATCGTATAGTTTCATCAGACATGCCGGCAATATGCAAGCAAGCACAAGTCTGATTAAATTCTTGTAGGTGATAGCATGGGTTTTCATCGCCCTCTCCCAAGAAGGATTGTTCTCAGACCATGTTTATTAAACACGGGCACAGCTCATAGCCAGGTGTTAGAATTGGCTTTGAGGATTCTGATGGCCTACAGCTTGTGCTCATGGGTTTATCATATTGAAAGACAGGAGTGGAATTCATAGTGAAAAGAATAAATAAAAGGAATAAAAAAAATAAAAGAGTATGGTATAAGGCTAAGCTAGGTTCGAAGTTAACTCAGCAATCGTTTCCCCGGCAACGGCGCCAGAAAGCTTGTTGGTATATATTAACGCACATAGATAAATCCGCAAGCGCATGGATACCGCTGTAGTTTTCACTCGGAAGTATTCCAAGTATCGTATCCACAGGGAAACGTGTGAGGTTAACTACAGTCCAACTTAACCCGGAGTAGCAACAAGACTTAAGAAGGTCGAGAGTGTAGAGGAAATTACTAAGGCCTTCTACTTCTAATCTCAGTAAGCTATGTCTTATACTATTCTATCTAGGGACATTACTTAAGGAAAGACACCAACAGAGGATGCTTCACCTTAGCAACTAAGTCCTGCTCGGCCTATAAACGGGAGGTTATGTTGGCAGTTTATAATTGGTGTTAGTGATCGTTAACACTAGGCCAATGGCAATAGGATTCCCTTCAAGCTATTTAGGGTCAGGCCAAAGGATGGTGACTATGATAATAGGATTACCACTGATTAAAGAGAGAACATAGCATTGGACTAGAGATCAAGCCTTAGCAAGACACGAGATAAGGCAAGCCTTGGTCGAGGCAACTCTGTGGATGAAGAGTGTCTAACTCCCCAAAGCGATCGGTGAGAGTCAAGGAAGGTTATTTAGCAGGATAGGTAGGGTCAAAGTGATAGCATGCCCAAGGTTAATGACTCAAATATTTTAACAACGATGGATTTTTGGGTCGTTATAGGCCACGAGGTTCTCCTCCGCCATGAGATTAAATCATCTAGCCTCCATCCTCTTCTTCCCTGAGTTCATAGATCAAGGTTGAGGCAAGGTGGAGGAGGACTCGTGGGTACCACAAGCCTCGATTCCAATATAGTTATTCTTCACAATCTCCCACAAGGATGAGCACAAGGACCCCTCACAATCCGCCACTGGAGCCCCTGCATAATCACCACGCGGTGCTCAATGGTGCTCTTGCTCCAAGCCATCTAGGTGACAGCAACCACCAAGAGTAACAAGAAATCTGTAGCCTCAACAAGTCACTAGTTCCACAAGATGCAAACCCTCAACGCAAATGCACTAAATCAATCTAAATCTCACCAAATCGCAATCTCAAGTATGCTTATGTGTGTGGAGTGTGTTCTTGAGCTCTAATGTGTCTGGATACCAGTAGGAACAGCCAAGAGAGCCAAATAGCCTAGTCACACCCTCTATTTATAGAGCCACTCAAGAACCAGCCGTTATGCCCTTTAAGTTGGCTATCCACGCGCTCACTGAAATTCTCCTCAACAAGTCACTAGTTCCACAAGATGCAAACCCTCAACGCAAACGCACTAAATCAATCTAAATCTCACCAAATCGCAATCTCAAGTATGCTTATGTGTGCGGAGTGTGTTCTTGAGCTCTAATTTGTCTGGATACCAGTAGGAATAGCCAAGAGAGCCAAATAGCCTAGCCACACCCTCTATTTATAGAGCCACTCAAGAACCAGTCGTTATGCCCTTTAAGTTGGCTATCCATGTGCTCACTGAAATTCTCCGGTGGCCACCGGAGAAGACAACCGGAGATTTCTCAATGACTAGTTAAACATCTCGTTTTAAAAAACTAGAAATCGTTGTTACCTTAGCCTAAGCTCCAGTGCCCTTCATCGGCACCACCAAACTTTTCTGGTGCCAACCTTGTCCTCTCGGGTTGAAAACGTGTAGAAACCAACAATAAACACTTTTACTCCGGTGCACTCTATGGTGACCCCAATGTATTATTCTAGTGCGGTCCAGATAGCATCCACATAGCTCCCAGACCCACCGGAATATTTCGGTGACCCTCGCTAGAGGAATCCGGAGCCCGGTTCAAACTTCATGCGCTCTACAGCCATTGCTGATCGCCACCACGTGTCCCTGGGGTATTCTCCGATGGTCACCAGAAGAATAGCCCCTATATTTAAAAATTCACTGAAAATAGGCCTCCATCCTATTTTTCTGGTGTCTCCACACTAAGAGGACCGGAGAAATTCGGTGCCCACTAGTCGGTGAGACAACGATCGGACTAGAATGAGTTATAGGGGTGTCTAAGCTCTGATGAATCCTCAAGTGGGGGCACCGGACTTTTTCGGTGAGGGTAACAAAACTGCACCAGCCCCCTTCCTCAAAACCTTTTCAAATGTGCTAACTCCAAATGTGTCCCACATGACAAATACACATTTTAGCACTGAGTTAGCATTTTCAAATGATTTCCACTTGCTTCCTCACCACGTCAAGAGGTATAGTCTAACACATATGTATTGTTAGTCCTCACTTAGTGGCACTAGACAACCGTATTAGCTTAAGACTTTCCCTCTTAATAGTATGGCTATTAGTCCTAAATCCAGCTGTCCACTCTATTACATCTTGACTGGCAAAATAAATCTCTATAGGTTATACCTTTGCCTTCAGGCTTGTCTCCATTTTCAAATTTGTTTGCACCATTGAATTCTATGGGGAAAGCTGTACAAAATTAGCTCCATATTTGATATGTTTCGAAGCTGTTTTTATTGAATGACAATTTATGTTGAATGTATAGCATTAATTTAGATAGAAATAATGACTTCTCATGTATGTCTAGTACAAAATTGTACAAACATGTAGTAATCTATGTTATTTGGTGTGGTAAATTATATGTCTACTAGCACTTTAAGTCATGTAGAGACTATGTACTAACTTATTATTTTCAGTTTATATAAAGAACATACGACAACTTCTATGGTATTTTTTTGCAATTACACAGTACAATGCAAACACTCATAACGCATGCACACTCACACCACAGGTGCCTCGCTGTCGACGGGAACGTCGCCTACCACTGAAAGCACAAACGCCGTTAAATCCTGGAAGTTTCGCTTCCACAGGGAGTCGAACCCAGGATCTCAGGTGCTACTGAGGCTCTTGTAACCACTAGGCTACAGGCCCTTTCGCTATGATATCTTTATGTATGTAGAGATATGTCATAACTTATATTGAGATAACGTATTTAATTTATATAGAGACCATGTATCAACTTATGATAAATGTCAAGTAGCAACTTTTGTAGGAATCATTTGAAAAGTCTCTGTTGTTATGGTGTACCAATTTATATATAGGAACCAAGTAGAAATTTATATGAATTAATAACACAACTTCTATAAAATCAATACGATAAATTATGTTGTACATGAATTTTGAAACTTCTAAACTCAACTCACATGCAGATAAGGTGGTAACTTATTGAAAGGCCATAGTTTGGTTTTGGTAATTGAGTGGCAACTAGTGGACTAATGCTTACTTAAGTTGATAAGCTAGGTTAGTCCATACCATAAGTGAGATTGAGCAAGACATGGAGCCATGAGAGGAGGTGGCAAGACCATGGAGGTGAAGTGCTCAACATGGAGAATAGAAGGAGATGAAGACAATGGAAATGGAGACAAGCCTGAAGGCAAAGGTATAACCTATAGAGATTTATTTTGCCAGTCAAGATGTAATAGAGTGGACAGCTGGATTTAGGACTAATAGCCATACTATTAAGAGGGAAAGTCTTAAGCTAATACGGTTGTCTAGTGCCACTAAGTGAGGACTAACAATACATATGTGTTAGACTATACCTCTTGACGTGGTGAGGAAGCAAGTGGAAATCATTTGAAAATGCTAACTCAGTGCTAAAATGTGTATTTGTCATGTGGGACACATTTGGAGTTAGCACATTTGAAAAGGTTTTGAGGAAGGGGGCTGGTGCAGTTTTGTTACCCTCACCGAAAAAGTCCGGTGCCCCCACTTGAGGATTCATCAGAGCTTAGACACCCCTATAACTCATTCTAGTCCGATCGTTGTCTCACCGACTAGTGGGCACCGAATTTCTCCGGTCCTCTTAGTGTGGAGACACCAGAAAAATAGGATGGAGGCCTATTTTCAGTGAATTTTTAAATATAGGGGCTATTCTTCTGGTGACCATCGGAGAATACCCCAGGGACACGTGGTGGCGATCAGCAATGGCTGTAGAGCGCATGAAGTTTGAACCGGGCTCCGGATTCCTCTAGCGAGGGTCACCGAAATATTCCGGTGGGTCTGGGAGCTATGTGGATGCTATCTGGACCGCACTAGAATAATACATTGGGGTCACCATAGAGTGCACCGGAGTAAAAGTGTTTATTGTTGGTTTCTACACGTTTTCAACCCGAGAGGACAAGGTTGGCACCAGAAAAGTTTGGTGGTGCCGATGAAGGGCACTGGAGCTTAGGCTAAGGTAACAACGATTTCTAGTTTTTTAAAACGAGATGTTTAACTAGTCATTGAGAAATCTCCGGTTGTCTTCTCCGGTGGCCACCGGAGAATTTTCAGTGAGCACATGGATAGCCAACTTAAAGGGCATAACGACTGGTTCTTGAGTGGCTCTATAAATAGAGGGTGTGGCTAGGCTATTTGGCTCTCTTGGCTATTCCTACTGGTATCCAGACAAATTAGAGCTCAAGAACACACTCCGCACACATAAGCATACTTGAGATTGCGATTTGGTGAGATTTAGATTGATTTAGTGCGTTTGCGTTGAGGGTTTGCATCTTGTGGAACTAGTGACTTGTTGAGGAGAATTTCAGTGAGCGCGTGGATAGCCAACTTAAAGGGCATAACGGCTGGTTCTTGAGTGGCTCTATAAATAGAGGGTGTGACTAGGCTATTTGGCTCTCTTGGCTGTTCCTACTGGTATCCAGACACATTAGAGCTCAAGAACACACTCCACACACATAAGCATACTTGAGATTGCGATTTGGTGAGATTTAGATTGATTTAGTGCATTTGCGTTGAGGGTTTGCATCTTGTGGAACTAGTGACTTGTTGAGGCTACAGATTTCTTGTTACTCTTGGTGGTTGCTGTCACCTAGATGGCTTGGAGCAAGAGCACCATTGAGCACCGCGTGGTGATTATGCAGGGGCTCCAGTGGCGGATTGTGAGGGGTCCTTGTGCTCATCCTTGTGGGAGATTGTGAAGAATAACTATATTGGAATCGAGGCTTGTGGTACCCACGAGTCCTCCTCCACCTTGCCTCAACCTTGATCTATGAACTCAGGGAAGAAGAGGATGGAGGCTAGATGATTTAATCTCATGGCGGAGGAGAACCTCGTGGCCTATAACGACCCAAAAATCCATCGTTGTTAAAATATTTGAGTCATTAACCTTGGGCATGCTATCACTTTGACCCTACCTATCCTGCTAAATAACCTTCCTTGACTCTCACCGATCGCTTTGGGGAGTTAGACACTCTTCATCCACAGAGTTGCCTCGACCAAGGCTTGCCTTATCTCGTGTCTTGCTAAGGCTTGATCTCTAGTCCAATGCTATGTTCTCTCTTTAATCAGTGGTAATCCTATTATCATAGTCACCATCCTTTGGCCTGACCCTAAATAGCTTGAAGGGAATCCTATTGCCATTGGCCTAGTGTTAACGATCACTAACACCAATTATAAACTGCCAACATAACCTCCCGTTTATAGGCCGAGCAGGACTTAGTTGCTAAGGTGAAGCATCCTCTGTTGGTGTCTTTCCTTAAGTAATGTCCCTAGATAGAATAGTATAAGACATAGCTTACTGAGATTAGAAGTAGAAGGCCTTAGTAATTTCCTCTACACTCTCGACCTTCTTAAGTCTTGTTGCTACTCCGGGTTAAGTTGGACTGTAGTTAACCTCACACGTTTCCCTGTGGATACGATACTTGGAATACTTCCGAGTGAAAACTACAGCGGTATCCATGCGCTTGCGGATTTATCTATGTGCGTTAATATATACCAACAAGCTTTCTGGCGCCGTTGCCGGGGAAACGATTGCTGAGTTAACTTCGAACCTAGCTTAGCCTTATACCATACTCTTTTATTTTTTTTATTCCTTTTATTTATTCTTTTCACTATGAATTCCACTCCTGTCTTTCAATATGATAAACCCATGAGCACAAGCTGTAGGCCATCAGAATCCTCAAAGCCAATTCTAACACCTGGCTATGAGCTGTGCCCGTGTTTAATAAACATGGTCTGAGAACAATCCTTCTTGGGAGAGGGCGATGAAAACCCATGCTATCACCTACAAGAATTTAATCAGACTTGTGCTTGCTTGCATATTGCCGGCATGTCTGATGAAACTATACGATGGAAGCTATTTTCGTTCTCTTTGACGCGAAAAGCTAAACATTGGTACAAACAAAATGTAGGAAGTATGCAAGGAGATTGGAAAACATTATGCTCAAATTTTGTCTATGTTTCTTTCCCATCTCTAAAGTGGTTAGCCTTCGAAAAGAGGTTCTAAATTTTAGACAACTAGAAGAAGAATCTCTTGACACATCATGGGAACGCATTAATAGTCTCAACATTACTGGCCCTGACCTTGCTATTTCTGTCCCTGTACTTCTTCAACATTTTTACATGGGTCTTAGCATGGATTCCAGGGAATCCCTTGATGCAACCTCTAGAGGAGCTTTCCTCAGTTTATCTGTTAGTAAAGCAAGGTTTGTCCTTGACAAAATCAGTGGAATCACTCCTTACACTAGCATTCGTGATGAACTCCTCGAGGAAGAGAAGGAATCATCTTTCGAAGAAGAGGAGGAAGTTTTGATAGCCAGATCACAACCACTCCAATACCAAGATTTAACTATCAATCTCGAACCATCAATATCCCAAAATCCTCCAAGAGAAGAAGGAATTCCACCTTCGGAAATCCCTGTTGACCTCTTTAGTACTGATTCTGGGAGCACATTAAATTCTCATAAGAGACCTTTGAGTGAATATAACTCAAATTCTTTCAAGAAGAGATCTCTTAGAAGGCGTCCTTATTCCCATTGGGAAGAATTCAAGGATGGCATGTCTAGTGATGCCATAGAAGGAGAGCCGAGCCACCTAGAAGCCCATCCTATCTTCTCCCCTTCTATGCCCACATTTGATGTCTCATCCTTTTGTCATGCCATCTTTCTGCCCTTCGATCTTTTCATAGTGTTGGACCTTTTTGCTCCACTCATTGTTTCATTTCGGCGCGCCAGAACGACGGGAGCATGAGAGGAGGAAGAGCACAGTCGGATAATCTTTAGAGGAATTGGCCTTCCTTTCCCACGCTTCAACCTGTTAGCGAGTGCTCATGGTTCTTAGGTCCGTTGAGCAGGACCTCTCCCTTGCATTAAACCTTTCTTTGTACCATTCGATCCAGGAGATGAAGATGCAGACAGTTGCATGTTCTACTCTTGTCAACCTTTCTTGATTTTCATTGATTCTTGATTGATGAGAGGCTGTGCATTAGAGCTGCAACTTGAGTTCCTCCATGATGTTCTTTGTCTTCAAGTGGCAAGGCGGAGATTTGTTCGTCCACTTCCTTTGAGTGAGTGCTTTGATTGTAGATTTTGTTTTATGGCACTCGTCTTCTTGCTCTTTGTTCCGTAGAGTTCTTCTATCCATGATGAATGAGCTGTGTCTTCTTTGTGCAAAGTTATTGGAATTGATCATATGTCTTGCTTCATCTCCAATTTGAATTCATCTTGTGACTTCCCCAAGTTGATTTGAAAGTTTCCTGCATGGGTTAGTCTAATAAAATATCCAGCATCTACTATAGCATACCATCGGTTCAAAAATCAACCTAGACACCACGTCTAATTTGATTATTAAGGCATTTTAACCTAAGCACCATGCTTAATTTAAAAGCCTTTGGAAGTAAAACCAGCACACCTTTTGGTTTAAACTGAGCACCATGCTTAATTTAAAAAGGTGTATGAAAATACTCCAAACCTGAGCATACTATAGCAGACAGTGGTAGCATAAAAGCATCATAGTGATTTACTCAAATGTAGATGAAAGAGTATGATTATTATTTAGGAAGTTGAGCATGGCTTAAAGGCAGAGACAACCAAAATTAGAAACATGGCAAGATAATGTTTTCAGGAAAGTCTACCCCTTAGCTTGAATTTAGCAAAGTCAAGTTTGGATGATAAAACTCTCATGTGTGAATGTGATTCAATGTTGCATGATGATTGGTTGGACATACCTTGCATCGTCATCCTTCATTCTTTTTGCTTCAAACCTGGAATGGTTAGTGACAAAAATACCCGAAGGAATATTTTCACAATTATATCTCTATGCTCATTTCACAAGGACATTTAAAGCAAAAGGTGAAAACTCATGCTATCTCCCAAAAGTGCTAGCTTTAGAGCAAGAGCTCGTCCTTGGGAAACCTTCGAATTGTGTTTCTAATTGGTGTCCTCCAACACTAACCTTTGGGTACCTATCTCAAGATTCACACAACGAGATCTGCAATATTTATGATAAACATATGCATCTACAACCACCCTTTCAAAGTCTTTATGAACAGGGAGTATGAGGGGGTTGAAGATCTCGTGTTTGGCAATGTTAGAGAGACCAATTGATTCAGGAGATTTTTCATATGAGCATGGATTTGATAAGGTATTCAAGAAATAACTCCCATGCTCATCGATGTCATCATCCTTTTCAAGCTCCAAGGGTGATTCTTCATGAATGTCCATAGGCGAAAACATTGTCTCCATCATTTCATGACATTCGTTGGACGTTTTATCGTTCAAGATTTCCCATGGATTGGTGACTCTCGGGTTGGTCTTGTCTAAGGCCTCCTCCAAACTTGGATGAGTCATGTCTATTGAAGGGATTGATTTAAGCTCACCATTTGGATCTAAGACAAGTTTTGATTCTACCCATAAGGCTTCGTCCTTGTCCATACACTCTTCAGCAATGGCACATAAGTTCTTAATACTTTCCAGCCATTGCCGTAGCACTTCTTGGTCATCCATGTGGTCTTCATGACTCCTATACTTCGGTTGTCTTAGTGGATTTTAGGGTCATCATGAGACTTAGGAGAAAGAGTATAAGAGCAGCCATCGGGGGTTAAGGATGGGTTTAAAGATGGGTTCAGATGAGACATCAAATGTGGGCATAGAAGGGGAGAAGATAGGATGGGCTTCTAGGTGGCTCGGCTCTCCTTCTATGGCATCACTAGACATGCCATCCTTGAATTCTTCCCAATGGGAATAAGGACGCCTTCTAAGAGATCTCTTCTTGAAAGAATTTGAGTTATATTCACTCAAAGGTCTCTTATGAGAATTTAATGTGCTCCCAGAATCAGTACTAAAGAGGTCAACAGGGATTTCCGAAGGTGGAATTCCTTCTTCTCTTGGAGGATTTTGGGATATTGATGGTTCGAGATTGATAGTTAAATCTTGGTATTGGAGTGGTTGTGATCTGGCTATCAAAACTTCCTCCTCTTCTTCGAAAGATGATTCCTTCTCTTCCTCGAGGAGTTCATCACGAATGCTAGTGTAAGGAGTGATTCCACTGATTTTGTCAAGGACAAACCTTGCTTTACTAACAGATAAACTGAGGAAAGCTCCTCTAGAGGTTGCATCAAGGGATTCCCTGGAATCCATGCTAAGACCCATGTAAAAATGTTGAAGAAGTACAGGGACAGAAATAGCAAGGTCAGGGCCAGTAATGTTGAGACTATTAATGCGTTCCCATGATGTGTCAAGAGATTCTTCTTCTAGTTGTCTAAAATTTAGAACCTCTTTTCGAAGGCTAACCACTTTAGAGATGGGAAAGAAACATAGACAAAATTTGAGCATAATGTTTTCCAATCTCCTTGCATACTTCCTACATTTTGTTTGTACCAATGTTTAGCTTTTCGCGTCAAAGAGAACGAAAATAGCTTCCATCGTATAGTTTCATCAGACATGCCGGCAATATGCAAGCAAGCACAAGTCTGATTAAATTCTTGTAGGTGATAGCATGGGTTTTCATCGCCCTCTCCCAAGAAGTGCTACGGCAATGGCTGGAAAGTATTAAGAACTTATGTGCCATTGCTGAAGAGTGTATGGACAAGGACGAAGCCTTATGGGTAGAATCAAAACTTGTCTTAGATCCAAATGGTGAGCTTAAATCAATCCCTTCAATAGACATGACTCATCCAAGTTTGGAGGAGGCCTTAGACAAGACCAACCCGAGAGTCACCAATCCATGGGAAATCTTGAACGATAAAACGTCCAACGAATGTCATGAAATGATGGAGACAATGTTTTCGCCTATGGACATTCATGAAGAATCACCCTTGGAGCTTGAAAAGGATGATGACATCGATGAGCATGGGAGTTATTTCTTGAATACCTTATCAAATCCATGCTCATATGAAAAATCTCCTGAATCAATTGGTCTCTCTAACATTGCCAAACACGAGATCTTCAACCCCCTCATACTCCCTGTTCATAAAGACTTTGAAAGGGTGGTTGTAGATGCATATGTTTATCATAAATATTGCAGATCTCGTTGTGTGAATCTTGAGATAGGTACCCAAAGGTTAGTGTTGGAGGACACCAATTAGAAACACAATTCGAAGGTTTCCCAAGGACGAGCTCTTGCTCTAAAGCTAGCACTTTTGGGAGATAGCATGAGTTTTCACCTTTTGCTTTAAATGTCCTTGTGAAATGAGCATAGAGATATAATTGTGAAAATATTCCTTCGGGTATTTTTGTCACTAACCATTCCAGGTTTGAAGCAAAAAGAATGAAGGATGACGATGCAAGGTATGTCCAACCAATCATCATGCAACATTGAATCACATTCACACATGAGAGTTTTATCATCCAAACTTGACTTTGCTAAATTCAAGCTAAGGGGTAGACTTTCCTGAAAACATTATCTTGCCATGTTTCTAATTTTGGTTGTCTCTGCCTTTAAGCCATGCTCAACTTCCTAAATAATAATCATACTCTTTCATCTACATTTGAGTAAATCACTATGATGCTTTTATGCTACCACTGTCTGCTATAGTATGCTCAGGTTTGGAGTATTTTCATACACCTTTTTAAATTAAGCATGGTGCTCAGTTTAAACCAAAAGGTGTGCTGGTTTTACTTCCAAAGGCTTTTAAATTAAGCATGGTGCTTAGGTTAAAATGCCTTAATAATCAAATTAGACGTGGTGTCTAGGTTGATTTTTGAACCGATGGTATGCTATAGTAGATGCTGGATATTTTATTAGACTAACCCATGCAGGAAACTTTCAAATCAACTTGGGGAAGTCACAAGATGAATTCAAATTGGAGATGAAGCAAGACATATGATCAATTCCAATAACTTTGCACAAAGAAGACACAGCTCATTCATCATGGATAGAAGAACTCTACGGAACAAAGAGCAAGAAGACGAGTGCCATAAAACAAAATCTACAATCAAAGCACTCACTCAAAGGAAGTGGACGAACAAATCTCCGCCTTGCCACTTGAAGACAAAGAACATCATGGAGGAACTCAAGTTGCAGCTCTAATGCACAGCCTCTCATCAATCAAGAATCAATGAAAATCAAGAAAGGTTGACAAGAGTAGAACATGCAACTGTCTGCATCTTCATCTCCTGGATCGAATGGTACAAAGAAAGGTTTAATGCAAGGGAGAGGTCCTGCTCAACGGACCTAAGAACCATGAGCACTCGCTAACAGGTTGAAGCGTGGGAAAGGAAGGCCAATTCCTCTAAAGATTATCCGACTGTGCTCTTCCTCCTCTCATGCTCCCGTCGTTCTGGCGCGCCGAAATGAAACAATGAGTGGAGCAAAAAGGTCCAACACTATGAAAAGATCGAAGGGCAGAAAGATGGCATGACAAAAGGATGAGACATCAAATGTGGGCATAGAAGGGGAGAAGATAGGATGGGCTTCTAGGTGGCTCGGCTCTCCTTCTATGGCATCACTAGACATGCCATCCTTGAATTCTTCCCAATGGGAATAAGGACGCCTTCTAAGAGATCTCTTCTTGAAAGAATTTGAGTTATATTCACTCAAAGGTCTCTTATGAGAATTTAATGTGCTCCCAGAATCAGTACTAAAGAGGTCAACAGGGATTTCCGAAGGTGGAATTCCTTCTTCTCTTGGAGGATTTTGGGATATTGATGGTTCGAGATTGATAGTTAAATCTTGGTATTGGAGTGGTTGTGATCTGGCTATCAAAACTTCCTCCTCTTCTTCGAAAGATGATTCCTTCTCTTCCTCGAGGAGTTCATCACGAATGCTAGTGTAAGGAGTGATTCCACTGATTTTGTCAAGGACAAACCTTGCTTTACTAACAGATAAACTGAGGAAAGCTCCTCTAGAGGTTGCATCAAGGGATTCCCTGGAATCCATGCTAAGACCCATGTAAAAATGTTGAAGAAGTACAGGGACAGAAATAGCAAGGTCAGGGCCAGTAATGTTGAGACTATTAATGCGTTCCCATGATGTGTCAAGAGATTCTTCTTCTAGTTGTCTAAAATTTAGAACCTCTTTTCGAAGGCTAACCACTTTAGAGATGGAAAGAAACATAGACAAAATTTGAGCATAATGTTTTCCAATCTCCTTGCATACTTCCTACATTTTGTTTGTACCAATGTTTAGCTTTTCGCGTCAAAGAGAACGAAAATAGCTTCCATCGTATAGTTTCATCAGACATGCCGGCAATATGCAAGCAAGCACAAGTCTGATTAAATTCTTGTAGGTGATAGCATGGGTTTTCATCGCCCTCTCCCAAGAAGGATTGTTCTCAGACCATGTTTATTAAACACGGGCACAGCTCATAGCCAGGTGTTAGAATTGGCTTTGAGGATTCTGATGGCCTACAGCTTGTGCTCATGGGTTTATCATATTGAAAGACAGGAGTGGAATTCATAGTGAAAAGAATAAATAAAAGGAATAAAAAAAATAAAAGAGTATGGTATAAGGCTAAGCTAGGTTCGAAGTTAACTCAGCAATCGTTTCCCCGGCAACGGCGCCAGAAAGCTTGTTGGTATATATTAACGCACATAGATAAATCCGCAAGCGCATGGATACCGCTGTAGTTTTCACTCGGAAGTATTCCAAGTATCGTATCCACAGGGAAACGTGTGAGGTTAACTACAGTCCAACTTAACCCGGAGTAGCAACAAGACTTAAGAAGGTCGAGAGTGTAGAGGAAATTACTAAGGCCTTCTACTTCTAATCTCAGTAAGCTATGTCTTATACTATTCTATCTAGGGACATTACTTAAGGAAAGACACCAACAGAGGATGCTTCACCTTAGCAACTAAGTCCTGCTCGGCCTATAAACGGGAGGTTATGTTGGCAGTTTATAATTGGTGTTAGTGATCGTTAACACTAGGCCAATGGCAATAGGATTCCCTTCAAGCTATTTAGGGTCAGGCCAAAGGATGGTGACTATGATAATAGGATTACCACTGATTAAAGAGAGAACATAGCATTGGACTAGAGATCAAGCCTTAGCAAGACACGAGATAAGGCAAGCCTTGGTCGAGGCAACTCTGTGGATGAAGAGTGTCTAACTCCCCAAAGCGATCGGTGAGAGTCAAGGAAGGTTATTTAGCAGGATAGGTAGGGTCAAAGTGATAGCATGCCCAAGGTTAATGACTCAAATATTTTAACAACGATGGATTTTTGGGTCGTTATAGGCCACGAGGTTCTCCTCCGCCATGAGATTAAATCATCTAGCCTCCATCCTCTTCTTCCCTGAGTTCATAGATCAAGGTTGAGGCAAGGTGGAGGAGGACTCGTGGGTACCACAAGCCTCGATTCCAATATAGTTATTCTTCACAATCTCCCACAAGGATGAGCACAAGGACCCCTCACAATCCGCCACTGGAGCCCCTGCATAATCACCACGCGGTGCTCAATGGTGCTCTTGCTCCAAGCCATCTAGGTGACAGCAACCACCAAGAGTAACAAGAAATCTGTAGCCTCAACAAGTCACTAGTTCCACAAGATGCAAACCCTCAACGCAAATGCACTAAATCAATCTAAATCTCACCAAATCGCAATCTCAAGTATGCTTATGTGTGTGGAGTGTGTTCTTGAGCTCTAATGTGTCTGGATACCAGTAGGAACAGCCAAGAGAGCCAAATAGCCTAGTCACACCCTCTATTTATAGAGCCACTCAAGAACCAGCCGTTATGCCCTTTAAGTTGGCTATCCACGCGCTCACTGAAATTCTCCTCAACAAGTCACTAGTTCCACAAGATGCAAACCCTCAACGCAAACGCACTAAATCAATCTAAATCTCACCAAATCGCAATCTCAAGTATGCTTATGTGTGCGGAGTGTGTTCTTGAGCTCTAATTTGTCTGGATACCAGTAGGAATAGCCAAGAGAGCCAAATAGCCTAGCCACACCCTCTATTTATAGAGCCACTCAAGAACCAGTCGTTATGCCCTTTAAGTTGGCTATCCATGTGCTC
Organism: Tripidium arundinaceum; assembly: GCA_030439765.1. Lineage (NCBI taxonomy): Eukaryota > Viridiplantae > Streptophyta > Magnoliopsida > Poales > Poaceae > Tripidium > Tripidium arundinaceum. The sequence goes on from JAHUYU010002018.1 coordinate 23,053, forward strand.
ACTGAAATTCTCCGGTGGCCACCGGAGAAGACAACCGGAGATTTCTCAATGACTAGTTAAACATCTCGTTTTAAAAAACTAGAAATCGTTGTTACCTTAGCCTAAGCTCCAGTGCCCTTCATCGGCACCACCAAACTTTTCTGGTGCCAACCTTGTCCTCTCGGGTTGAAAACGTGTAGAAACCAACAATAAACACTTTTACTCCGGTGCACTCTATGGTGACCCCAATGTATTATTCTAGTGCGGTCCAGATAGCATCCACATAGCTCCCAGACCCACCGGAATATTTCGGTGACCCTCGCTAGAGGAATCCGGAGCCCGGTTCAAACTTCATGCGCTCTACAGCCATTGCTGATCGCCACCACGTGTCCCTGGGGTATTCTCCGATGGTCACCAGAAGAATAGCCCCTATATTTAAAAATT
>JAHUYU010001415.1:0-27918 GCA_030439765.1 Tripidium arundinaceum
TGTAAGGGAGGATTACTTAAGGCTGTTCTTAGTGGACGGTTTCATAGGGTTGTTTTCCAAAATATAGAATGCAATGAAACATAGATGACACAATAACCCTCAATGCATAGTTTCATTCTTTTGTTCCATATAGACATCTAGTTCCATGACTCAAATAGAGTTGGAAACCGAGGCATGATAATTTCATCTGCATCAAACTCTTTTCTTCTATCTCTTCTTAGAATCGTTGACATGTCATTAAAAATTTTATGTGGCAACCTATTAAATGTACATGAAACTCCCATTGATATTGTCCTAACAACCGTTAATTTGACACAAGTTTGTTTGGCATGTTCAGTCATGCGCCAATGCCCACGAGTGTAGTGGGCTCAAAAGCATGTTTGTCGAGCTAGATATATGTGAGTATTTTTGCTTCCGTTGCAATGCACAAATATATTTATAGTATAAACAAACCTAGCAAATAAATAATGTTTTATTTCTGATCAAATTATAATACTTATACTTTTTTAGACAATAATTACAGCACATCTTCGAATAAATGTTTACCCAAGATGTATAGTTAATTTTCTCATTACTGTGAATCAAAATGTTGCACACAAAATGACAAGGTATATGATTGAAGGTTGTTTTATTCCTCGTTACCTTTTACATACTTATATAAAATAGCGTCTGCAATTTTGGTCTTCTGGTTGATAGTCAGTTTATCCGTATTGCATAGGTGGTCCAGGATGGATTAACATCGCGAGCGCCATGAAGTATATATACCTACAGTCAATTCAACGCGTGAAAAAGGAGAAACTGAGCTCATTTAACCTTCCATACTACGCACCATCAGTTAATGAGGTGAAGGCCTTGGTTAAGGAGGACAATCTCTTTAACATCGACCACATCGATCTCTTCGAGTCCAACTGGGATCCCTTGACGATTCAGACAGTAATGTGGTGCCTGATTGTCTCAGCAGTGGGGAAAATGTGGCGAACAAAAGCATAAGGGCAGTAATGGAGCCGCTTATTGTGGAGCACTTTGGTGAGGCTATAGTAGATGAGCTGTTCGTGGTGTTTGCCTCCATGGTTTCAAAACATCTCGAGATAACGAAGGCAAAGTATCCGGTCATTGTAGTCTCCTTGAACAAGGCCGGCCACGCGTTGAATTGACTGTAGGTATATATACTTCATGGCGCTCGCGATGTTAATCCATCCTGGACCACCTATGCAATACGGATAAACTGACTATCAACCAGAAGACCAAAATTGCAGACGCTATTTTATATAAGTATGTAAAAGGTAACGAGGAATAAAACAACCTTCAATCATATACCTTGTCATTTTGTGTGCAACATTTTGATTCACAGTAATGAGAAATTAACTATACATCTTGGGTAAACATTTATTCGAAGATGTGCTGTAATTATTGTCTAAAAAGTATAAGTATTATAATTGATCAGAAATAAAACATTATTTATTTGCTAGGTTTGTTTATACTATAAATATATTTGTGCATTGCAACGGAAGCAAAAATACTCACATATATCTAGCTCGACAAACATGCTTTTGAGCCCACTACACTCGTGGGCATTGGCGCATGACTGAACATGCCAAACAAACTTGTGTCAAATTAACGGTTGTTAGGACAATATCAATGGGAGTTTCATGTACATTTAATAGGTTGCCACATAAAATTTTTAATGACATGTCAACGATTCTAAGAAGAGATAGAAGAAAAGAGTTTGATGCAGATGAAATTATCATGCCTCGGTTTCCAACTCTATTTGAGTCATGGAACTAGATGTCTATATGGAACAAAAGAATGAAACTATGCATTGAGGGTTATTGTGTCATCTATGTTTCATTGCATTCTATATTTTGGAAACAACCCTATGAAACCGTCCACTAAGAACAGCCTTAAGTAATCCTCCCCTTACACACAATAAAGGGAAGATAATGATTCCTCGGTCAAAACCCAACACGGCTTTTGTGTCGCCGCTGCCAAACTAAAAAGGCCCTAGCCACTCAACTAGGGCTCCAAGCTATATCGCCACTACCTAGGGGTTCCTCCTTTTTCTTCTCCAACAACGTCACCACTGACAAGAAGGAGCAGGCCCCATTCCTCATTAATAGTTAAGCACTTCTTTAGGTTTGAAACGACCGGGGATGTCTCTTAGAGGGGGTGTGATAGGCACACTACTACAAAACATAGATATTGTAACACATCCTTGTAACACATTCACCAATATGTTACAATGGGATTTCATAGGAACACAAAACTATGTGTTACAGATGAATGTTGTAACACATAGCGTTTGTTTTAAAAAATGTGTTACAGACAATTATTTTAGTAACACAAAACAAATGATATGGTTAAATGTTATAAATTTGGTAGCATGTTGTAACACATAACTGGAACATATAAATTGTGTGTGACAAATACATAATCTATAGTAACACAAGATAGTGTTACAACAAAAGTGTTATAATGAAACATATGCCGAACTATTATAAAGAAACATATACGTGTGTTATTCTTGTCTAATACATAAACAATCATATGGTCCACATACTACACCTGGGGACACTCTTATGCTATCTGGTCACACGAGACATGAGTCATCATGATGTTGTACAGAAGACATGGTTGTCTATGTTAAGCTCAAGACACTACAGCTTCCATGGGTGGCGAGCTTTATGCTTGTGCTTTGCACACAGATGTGCAGGAAACCAAGTTGCTTATGTTTGTGTCTGTTGTTGTGCTAGGACTCATATTTACAACATCATCGACAACTACTTAAGAGCGGACCATTAAGCTTAACAAATTTTTGTTACATATGAATATCCTAGAATAATTGGAGTCAAGCTTGTAATCTTAGCTAATAAGCAATACTCACTATGACACGATTGGCCTTTTAGGGCGTTTTAGAATCAGGTACTTATGAAGGCGAAGTGACTAGAAGAAATTTGTAAAATGTCTAAAGAGAGCCATAAAAGAACACGATTCAGTAAAGCTTTTTGGAACATTATTTAAGGCAATAAAAAAATTCCTCCTCAAAAGAATGAGATGATTTGGAAAATGCCTCTAGGAGTTTGGGAGGCCATTTCCAGAATACCATGCATCATCATCTGAATTTGCAGTCGTCTCAACCACTTAACATGAGGTTCACAAAAAACCATGTATGCTTGCCTAGCTACTCACCATGCATCCATCATGCTTTGATGAGGAACAAGGTGACTACAAGTCTACAAGGATGCCCTAAAACTTTAGTAACCTGCAACACAGGAAAAGAGAAATATTCTTACAATGTTGATGTACTAAACTTTTGGAAAATAAAGGATCTGAAACCAATAGAATTTCAATATATGTTGCAAGACTTATTATAAATAACAATCTTAATATAGGTTCAGCTACTGAGCTAATGTGATTTAGAGTTTGTACAACATACGGTAGAATGCCCTAATGTCTCTCTTATGCAGTCATAGCTCATCCATACCTAAAAAAACATGATTACTGTAGTCAAATCCTGATAATCAAATCACCTACAAATTGCATCAATCTTCAGAGTGTCATGATAGCTAAACAGGTTAGCCACATTCTTTAGCTAGAAGTTTATATTGTTGGCAAACAGGACTGTGGTGTGCCAATGTATGAGTCAAATCCAGATATAAAACTGCAAAGCTGCTCTAGTATTACCGTTATTTAAATTGCAAGGATGATCCATGGACCGATTATAATTGCAAGAATCAAGGCTCATATTGTTCAAACATTTCTGCTTATGCATGAAACCTATATGTTTTCATTTCTACGAAGAACATAGCTGCAAGTCATCAAAAATCTTTAGAGAGTAAGGATGATCATAGGTTTGGATGAGACCCACAAACATTAGTATAATTAATTAAGCTTGTTGTTCTGACATATAAGTCGAAGGTGAATATATGGATCTGAATAATACTATACGAAAGAAAATGATTTTAATGGGCATAAAGAAGAATTATCACAACACATTTCTATGTAAACTAGACACCAATAAACCTTACGATCACAAATGATGAGGTGGTCGTTTTAATCATGTGAGAAATACATACATACATACATACATACATACATATACATATACATATACATATACATATACATATACATATACATATACATATACATATATATATATATAAGTCAAATAGTGTCCATGACATGGAAACTAATTCATTAGGGGCTCATGGATTGAACTGATACAGAAATGATAGCTACCACTGAAACAAAATTTTGCAAGTTTGGTGCGAGTAATAATTAACTAGAATATCCATTAATCCATGTTCGAATCAATTATAGTTCTATAGTACGACAAGTGCATTTATTACATCAAGCAGGCAAATGGATTTAATCGTAATAAATCCTTTCTTGCATGGAAGATCAAACTAAAATTAAGCATTGGATTTTTGGACATCCGTAAAATACCACTGATGACTAAATAGAAATTCTTACTTGTACTGTACCTTTTTTGACTGGAGACAGCTATATGCTTTTTGCAGTGCCATTACAAAGATCTCCAATTCTGCGGATATAGCTGGTCAGAACCACATACCAACAAGTAACTATCCATAAACAATAACATTTTTTTGAAAACGCAGCAAGAGATTCATTAAGCTCATCAAATTAAACCCCGGGAGGATGATATTCCATACTTCTTTAGTATGTATAAGAACAATCTTTGTGAAGACTAAAAGATATCACAGCTGGTTCTAAATTAAAATTCTAAATACTATCAAATCACCATCCTTCTTTGGAAAAGTTTCAACTACTACACTGAAATCTGAATGTAACATACTTAGAAATGACAGGTCATAGCAACTGAGCAAGTCCTGCAGTAATACAGTTATACAGCTCCTCCAATTCTGAGAACACAAGGTTGATATGTGCCCTTGTAGTTCTGTGTGTGATGAGTGATTGTCAATGGGCTGGCGCTTCGGGTTGAGTTTGTGAACTAACCGTGACGTGAGTTGGGTTGTGCAACATGTCTCTTGGCTTGTGGTGCGCAGGTGTGGAGCTCGGAGGCGGTGATCGACGGCGAAGGTGAAGGTCAGGCGGGTCCGTGCCGATGGACCGGGAGCGGTGAAGGACGGATGCTGGGTTTGGACCGAGGGACCAGGAGGCCGGGTGACCAGCCGCGGTGGCTGACACTTGGGGACATTGACAAGCGCAAGTGTACATGGTGGAGTTGACCGTGTTGATCGAGTCAAGACGGCGGTCGGGCGAGTCGAGCGGAGGCTCAGGAGGACTTGGTGGCCGGGCGGTCGAGGACGAGGTGACACATGTCGGAGCGCGGGGATGCGTATGGAGTACGCTACTCACGGGTGGACGGTTTCCGGGTTTGGGCCTCAAAACCCGGGTGCGGTTCCAGCGGGAATCAGAGGCGGCACGTGGCGTCATCGTGAAGCTTGCGTCGAGGCGAAGCAAAGCGGTGAAAGGCGCGTGGCCGTCGGATCGACAGAAATTGAGTTGGACCATAATGCCCTCAGGCTAGGTGGTTCACTCTATTTAGTTAGGGGCATTTTGGGGAATGTGTAATAGCCCTGATAAATAAGGGAGGGGTGCCCCAAACACCTCTCACCTCTTGGACATTTTTCATTCTTAGGTTTCCCCTCTCTCTCTAGTGTTCTTGACGTCCACAACTGAAAAATTCGTGGTTGTGTAATCTATAATTTTCAAGTTGGGAATGGAGGCCCGAATCCTCCTCTTGTCCTCCGGGATTCACCTCTTGTGTCTGTGATTTTCGCAGTTTTGCGTTCTTGTTTCTCCTCCCCCGTTCGTGCTTCGATTCGCCGTTTCTAGAGCGTTTTGGTTCGTTCTTTTTGGTTTGATTCGTGCTATGACATGAGTTGATGCTATCCCTTAAGTGAATTTGATTGAATCGACTCGAGCACGAAGAAATCGGAAGAATTGCGTTTTTGGGGATTTTTTCGTGTTCTTGGCCATGATCTGATTTTCCCGGAGTTTGGCTTGATCCCAAGCGATGATTTTTTGGGAATAGGTTCTAATCATGTCCTAGATCACCTGTGCAAAATTTGGGAACGAATCATTTTGATTTGGGTTGGTTTTCGTCGTTTTTTTGGTTGCGTCGCTCTGCTATTCGTGAGCTTTCCTTCTCTGTTCCTGCGCTTCCTTTGGTCGGGCTCCTGTTGCCGCTCCAGTCAGGACGCCCGATGGCCGGTGCTTGAGCGCGTGCAGACCCATGTCGTCTTGCTCCTCTCTCTCTCTCTCTCGATTTTTCTCGGCTAGGCCACCGAAGCTTCGCTACTCTTTCCGGTCGGATCGATTTGGGCTTTGAGCAGTGCGGTACCTGTTTGGCAATGTATAATAAGACCATGGAGTGGATTCAACCCAACTCCTCGATGCCATAGCCATGGTGGCGGCGCTGCGTGACGACTGAAGATGGAGGTGGCGGGCACCATGCTGTGAAACGTCCTCCGCATGGTGATCGGGGAGAAGTGGTCGGGCTACTACGGCAGCCCCGAGGGCGAGGTGTTCCGGCGCACGCTGGACGGGGCATTGGCACTCACCAGCGCAGTCAGCAACGTCGGTGAGTGGGTCCCATGGTTGGGCTGGCTCAACCTGCAGGGCTGTGTCCGCCGGATGAAGCACCTGTGCACGCAGTACGACTAGTTCGCTGGCCGAGGAGGACAAGGACAGGCCGAAGTCGGAGGCCAGCAGGCTCACACGCGACGGCGTGAAAGCCTTTGTCCAGGACATCGTCGCTGGCGGCATGGAGAGCTCCATGGTGACGATTTTGAATGGGCCATGTCGGAGCTCCAACGCTGGCTGGACACCTTGGAGGTTGCGAGGTTGCCACCGCCGAACTCGACCGCGTCATTGGCCACGGCCGCTGGGTCACAGAGCGCGATCTGTCAGACCTCCCCTACATCGATGCCATCGTGAAGGAGATGATGCGGCTGCACCCGGTTTGAGATCACTACCGGACACAGGCGCTTTGCCTATTTTGCACTCGGTAAAGAATTTGCTGAGTGTCGCACTCGGCAAATCGCGTTCGGTAAAATTTTTGTCGGTAAAGGTCTCTTTTCCGAGTGTCTTTTATCGGTCACTCGGCAAAGGTCCGACACTCGGCAAAAAAAAGCCAACTGACGGCGCAGTCAAACGGCGACGGAGACTTTGCCGAGTGCCTGAGGCAAACATTAAATTTTTTTAAAAAAAAACTCTTTGCTGAGTGTCCGATAGGTGGGCACTCGGCAAACGTTTAAATTTTTTATTAAAAACAATCTTTGCCGAGTGTCAACTGACAAGGCACTCGACAAAATGTTTAAATTTTTTTTTATTTTATTTGCCGAGCGCCTGAAGATTTGACACTCGGCAAAGAATTTGATTTATTTCTTTTTTGAAAATTCTTTGCCGAGTGCTATGTCCCAGGCACTCGGCAAAATGGCTGCCTTTGCTGAGTGCTATGGTCATGGCATTCGGCAAAGCGGCAAGAAATTATCTTTTTTATTTATTTTTTACATTCCATCCAAACAAACAGAAGATATATATCATATATATCACATATATCACCAAATCACATATATATAATCAACATCACATATATATCACAACCATCACAATTATATCACAAAGTCAACATGTCTCACAATATATCACAAATAATCCAAGTACTAGCCAATTAAGTCACATGTCTGACAAATAAGTTCACAAGTACCGTCACCAACACCACAGTATAACATAAACATCACGTCCCATAAGTAGCATCACCAACCTGGCCATCCAGACTGATTCGGTGAAAGATTTGGTGAAGTACGAGGATCATTGGATGCCGCCGATTGATTCTGCACAGAAGAGAAGAAATTGCATGTGTGAGACAAGATGAACATATACCATACATGACTAGGTTTCAAGTAGGGTTGTGGTTTGACGCTAAGCATGAACATATAAACTAAAACATGCATACTCACAGGAGTAGAAAACTGATGAGGTGGAGGGTGGAGGTGGAGGTGGAGCGAATAGCCCAGGTGACGGAGTTACACTCGCTGCGGCACCAAGAGTCTGCATGAACTGAAGAATCTCCGCCATCTTCTCTTGCTGGGCCTGCCGATGGGCCTCCATCTCCTCCATCCTCTGCCGATCGGTCTCCATCCTCGCCTGCATCACCTCCCGCATCATCCTCTCTTGTTCCAGCTGGGCCTATAATATTTCACCCCAATGTTACAATAATGCAAAGGAAAGGTATGCAATAATCGATGAACGACGAAAGGTATGCAATAACCTGGAGTGCCTCCATCCGGTGGTGTGACGTGTCCTGACGAGGTCATATGCCGGGCTCGCGCTCGTGCTACTTGCTCGAATTTAGGAGACTGGGAGTGCCTCGGCTATATTCTTTTCAGTGTGCATTACATCAATGTTGTGTGGAAGGAGAAGATCATCAAAATAGGGGAGCCGATTCAAGCCCGACTTATGAGTCCACATATGTTGCTCACCATATCCCACAAAACCACCTTCTGGATTGACCACGAGAGCATCTATTTGTTCACGAACCACGGCACCAGTCATCATCGGTGGTGCAGGGTCTGTCACTGCAACACCTTTCGTAAAGTTCTTGATATCTCGTCTAAATGCATGGTCCAGAGGGAGGAATTGCCGATGCTTGTCGAACGACGAATACTTGCCACCCTTCTGCAACCAAATGAACCTCAGAGCTGCCTTGCATACTGGGCATGGGAATTTCCCGTGAACACACCAGGCAGAGAATATCCCATACGCCAGGAAGTCATGCAAGGAGTACTGGTACCAAACATGCATTTTGAAGTTTTTCTTTGTAGCTCGGTCGTATGTCCAGACCCCTTCCTCCCAAGCACAGACCAATTCATCAATCACAGGCTCCATGAATACACCCATATTATTCCCCGGGTGTCCAGGAATTACCAACGACAAGAATATGTTCTGTCGTTGAAAGCATACGCTGGGGGGAGATTGAGGGGGATAATGAACACGGGCCAACATGTTGTATGGGCAGCCATCATTCCATAAGGATTGAACCCATCTGTTGCTAGCACAACACGTACATTACGAGCCTCTTTAGCTTTCTCATGATGTTTGCCATCAAAGTGGATCCATGCTTCACCATCGGATGCATGTACCATCTTGTCAGCATTGTATCGTTTGCCATTCTTGTCATTCTTAGAGATCACACAACCATTGTCTTTACTCGCAAATGAATAACCATCCTTCATCAAACATGAAGGTGACACAATGTTTCGACTTAAGCTAGGAACAAAATAACAATTATTCAACTCCATAATAAATCCTGATGGGAGGTGAAGTTGCATTGTCCCGACGTTCAACGCAGCAACTCTTGCATTATTTCCCACGCGGAAATCAACTTCTCCCTTTTCCACGCTTCTACTTCTTATCATTCCCTGCATCGTATTGCAAATATGAGCAACCGATCCGGTATCAAATACCCAAGAATTAATATAAGAGTTAGCGAGGAAAATGTCCGTAACATAAACAGCAAGTGTATGAGTAGCGGGAGTACCTTTACTACCGCCATCCTTCTTTAAGGACGCCAAGTACAGCTTGCAGTTCCTCTTCCAGTGACCTTTCCCCTTACAATGAAAGCACTCTTCTTCAGAAGATGGTCCAGCCTTGGGCGCAGATGGGTTTGGCTTAGAGATCTCATCTTTAGCCTTGCCCTTCTTCTTCTTCTTCCAAGAATTGCCCTTCTTCTTAAAGTTAGGCTTGTTTTGGACCGCCATCACATGGCTGCTACCAGCACTTTTCTTGATGTCAGCCTCTGCTGTTTTAAGCATGCCACACAATTCATTCAAGCCCTTCTCCGCCCCATGCATATGGTAGTTCGCGACAAAATTTCCATAGCTGGGCGGAAGAGACGCAAGAATAAAATCAGTAGCTAATTCAGGGCCAATTGGGAAGCCAAGCTTCTCCAACCTCTGAGTGTAACCAACCATTTTGATCACATGTGGCCCAACTACTGCGCCCACTGCTAGCTTGGTTTCAGCAAAAGCCTTTGAGACATTGAACCTTTCAGTCCTGGCCTGAGTCTGGAACATATCATTGAGCGCCACGATCATATCATACGCTGCATGGTTATTATCGAACTGCATCTGCAGATCTGGTTCCATACAAGCAAGCATAAGGCAACTAACTTCAAGATCAGCATCACATGCTTTCTTGTAAGCGTTTTTCTCTGCAGCAGTTGCATTTTCAGCAGGCTGTTCTGGTAATGGGGTATCTAGAATATCTTCCTTTTTCTCAGCCCTGAGAACAATTCTCAGGTTGCGGATCCAATCCGCATAGTTTGTTCCATTCAACTTATCTTTCTCAAGAATTGAACGCAAAGTAAATGGTTGATTGCTAGGCGCCATTTATCTACAACAAAAGTAATGCAAAATACTAAGACAATGTATCCATGACAGAGTAAACAATATTAAACCTTTAATAGAATTTACTCCCACTAAAATCAATATCCCTCTATTGAAACTTAGTGATTCAAGACCCACAACTAACAAGTCTACTAGTGAGCTTTAGCATCACCGCTAGGAGACATGGTAGATCGGTAAGCAACTCTTTGCTAATCATATCACATATGACTCCTGTTGTTGGGTAGCATCTCTATGCTGTGGTGCCCAACTCCTTATGCTCCAAGGTCCCTAACCGTTAGGATGACCTTGTTTAAGTAACCAACCCTTTTGCATACGAACTCGGATTGAGACGGATTTTATATGAAAATTGATCTACAGAAAATTTTACATCCGATTCTCCCCTACTTTGTTGGGTTCGGCGAAATTAGATTTGCGAAAAATGGCCAGGAAGATGGTGTTTTCGGCGTTTTAAGATTAGACGTCGGAATCGGTTAACTCTGTTTTGCAGGATTTGTGACTGGTATAGCCCTTATGTGTATGTGATGCATGTATGTAATTATTTCATGGCTTGCATGTCGTGAGTATGACAATATGGCTGGAGCCACATAGATATTGTCAATTTGATGTAATGGCCTGCGTGCCAAATTGTGATGATCCTATCCGCGACTATGTAATATTACTTCACTACCTTGCGTTAGTGATAGCTAGTCTTGGTGGACTCATCACTGGAGGATGGCATACATTGATCATGGAGATGGAGATCATCATGAATAGTTCGATGGAGATGGAGATCCCCAAAGGAACAATGGGCTATACCAAGTCATGTCTGTGTTAATGCCGTTCTTACTATGTTCTACTTTCACGTGCGATAATGTTTTTGTCTGCATGCGATTGTGAAGTAGAATGATCCCTCGGCAATGTTTAAGTTAAAATGCTCCCCCAAACCTTGCACTGTCATGTGTCTTGTACAATCGGTGGTGGGTCTATGAAATTAGGGTGCCACTGGTTTTCCTTGACTAGGCAGGTTCGTATCGGATACTTACTGCAGAAGGGTTGGTTACTTAAACAAGGTCATCCTAACGGTTAGGGACCTTGGAGCATAAGGAGTTGGGCACCACAGCATAGAGATGCTACCCAACAACAGGAGTCATATGTGATATGATTAGCAAAGAGTTGCTTACCGATCTACCATGTCTCCTAGCGGTGATGCTAAAGCTCACTAGTAGACTTGTTAGTTGTGGGTCTTGAATCACTAAGTTTCAATAGAGGGATATTGATTTTAGTGGGAGTAAATTCTATTAAAGGTTTAATATTGTTTACTCTGTCATGGATACATTGTCTTAGTATTTTGCATTACTTTTGTTGTAGATAAATGGCGCCTAGCAATCAACCATTTACTTTGCGTTCAATTCTTGAGAAAGATAAGTTGAATGGAACAAACTATGCGGATTGGATCCGCAACCTGAGAATTGTTCTCAGGGCTGAGAAAAAGGAAGATATTCTAGATACCCCATTACCAGAACAGCCTGCTGAAAATGCAACTGCTGCAGAGAAAAACGCTTACAAGAAAGCATGTGATGCTGATCTTGAAGTTAGTTGCCTTATGCTTGCTTGTATGGAACCAGATCTGCAGATGCAGTTCGATAATAACCATGCAGCGTATGATATGATCGTGGCGCTCAATGATATGTTCCAGACTCAGGCCAGGACTGAAAGGTTCAATGTCTCAAAGGCTTTTGCTGAAACCAAGCTAGCAGTGGGCGCAGTAGTTGGGCCACATGTGATCAAAATGGTTGGTTACACTCAGAGGTTGGAGAAGCTTGGCTTCCCAATTGGCCCTGAATTAGCTACTGATTTTATTCTTGCGTCTCTTCCGCCCAGCTATGGAAATTTTGTCGCGAACTACCATATGCATGGGGCGGAGAAGGGCTTGAATGAATTGTGTGGCATGCTTAAAACAGCAGAGGCTGACATCAAGAAAAGTGCTGGTAGCAGCCATGTGATGGCGGTCCAAAACAAGCCTAACTTTAAGAAGAAGGGCAATTCTTGGAAGAAGAAGAAGAAGGGCAAGGCTAAAGATGAGATCTCTAAGCCAAACCCATCTGCGCCCAAGGCTGGACCATCTTCTGAAGAAGAGTGCTTTCATTGTAAGGGGAAAGGTCACTGGAAGAGGAACTGCAAGCTGTACTTGGCGTCCTTAAAGAAGGATGGCGGTAGTAAAGGTACTCCCGCTACTCATACACTTGCTGTTTATGTTACGGACATTTTCCTCGCTAACTCTTATATTAATTCTTGGGTATTTGATACCGGATCGGTTGCTCATATTTGCAATACGATGCAGGGAATGATAAGAAGTAGAAGCGTGGAAAAGGGAGAAGTTGATTTCCGCGTGGGAAATAATGCAAGAGTTGCTGCGTTGAACGTCGGGACAATGCAACTTCACCTCCCATCAGGATTTATTATGGAGTTGAATAATTGTTATTTTGTTCCTAGCTTAAGTCGAAACATTGTGTCACCTTCATGTTTGATGAAGGATGGTTATTCATTTGCGAGTAAAGACAATGGTTGTGTGATCTCTAAGAATGACAAGAATGGCAAACGATACAATGCTGACAAGATGGTACATGCATCCGATGGTGAAGCATGGATCCACTTTGATGGCAAACATCATGAGAAAGCTAAAGAGGCTCGTAATGTACGTGTTGTGCTAGCAACAGATGGGTTCAATCCTTATGGAATGATGGCTGCCCCATACAACATGTTGGCCCGTGTTCATTATCCCCCTCAATCTCCCCCCAGCGTATGCTTTCAACGACAGAACATATTCTTGTCGTTGGTAATTCCTGGACACCCGGGGAATAATATGGGTGTATTCATGGAGCCTGTGATTGATGAATTGGTCTGTGCTTGGGAGGAAGGGGTCTGGACATACGACCGAGCTACAAAGAAAAACTTCAAAATGCATGTTTGGTACCAGTACTCCTTGCATGACTTCCTGGCGTATGGGATATTCTCTGCCTGGTGTGTTCACGGGAAATTCCCATGCCCAGTATGCAAGGCAGCTCTGAGGTTCATTTGGTTGCAGAAGGGTGGCAAGTATTCGTCGTTCGACAAGCATCGGCAATTCCTCCCTCTGGACCATGCATTTAGACGAGATATCAAGAACTTTACGAAAGGTGTTGCAGTGACAGACCCTGCACCACCGATGATGACTGGTGCCGTGGTTCGTGAACAAATAGATGCTCTCGTGGTCAATCCAGAAGGTGGTTTTGTGGGATATGGTGAGCAACATATGTGGACTCATAAGTCGGGCTTGAATCGGCTCCCCTATTTTGATGATCTTCTCCTTCCACACAACATTGATGTAATGCACACTGAAAAGAATATAGCCGAGGCACTCCCAGTCTCCTAAATTCGAGCAAGTAGCACGAGCGCGAGCCCGGCCATATGACCTCGTCAGGACACGTCACACCACCGGATGGAGGCACTCCAGGTTATTGCATACCTTTCGTCGTTCATCGATTATTGCATACCTTTCCTTTGCATTATTGTAACATTGGGGTGAAATATTATAGGCCCAGCTGGAACAAGAGAGGATGATGCGGGAGGTGATGCAGGCGAGGATGGAGACCGATCGGCAGAGGATGGAGGAGATGGAGGCCCATCGGCAGGCCCAGCAAGAGAAGATGGCGGAGATTCTTCAGTTCATGCAGACTCTTGGTGCCGCAGCGAGTGTAACTCCGTCACCTGGGCTATTCGCTCCACCTCCACCTCCACCTCCACCTCATCAGTTTTCTACTCCTGTGAGTATGCATGTTTTAGTTTATATGTTCATGCTTAGCGTCAAACCACAACCCTACTTGAAACCTAGTCATGTATGGTATATGTTCATCTTGTCTCACACATGCAATTTCTTCTCTTCTGTGCAGAATCAATCGGCGGCATCCAATGATCCTCGTACTTCACCAAATCTTTCACCGAATCAGTCTGGATGGCCAGGTTGGTGATGCTACTTATGGGACGTGATGTTTATGTTATACTGTGGTGTTGGTGACGGTACTTGTGAACTTATTTGTCAGACATGTGAACTTAATTGGCTAGTACTTGGATTATTTGTGATATATTGTGAGACATGTTGACTTTGTGATATAATTGTGATGGTTGTGATATATATGTGATGTTGATTATATATATGTGATTTGGTGATATATGTGATATATATGATATATATCTTCTGTTTGTTTGGATGGAATGTAAAAAATAAATAAAAAAGATAATTTCTTGCCGCTTTGCCGAATGCCATGACCATAGCACTCAGCAAAGGCAGCCATTTTGCCGAGTGCCTGGGACATAGCACTCGGCAAAGAATTTTCAAAAAAGAAATAAATCAAATTCTTTGCCGAGTGTCAAATCTTCAGGCGCTCGGCAAATAAAATAAAAAAAAATTTAAACATTTTGTCGAGTGCCTTGTCAGTTGACACTCGGCAAAGATTGTTTTTAATAAAAAATTTAAACGTTTGCCGAGTGCCCACCTATCGGACACTCAGCAAAGAGTTTTTTTTTAAAAAAAATTTAATGTTTGCCTCAGGCACTCGGCAAAGTCTCCGTCGCCGTTTGACTGCGCCGTCAGTTGGCTTTTTTTGCCGAGTGTCGGACCTTTGCCGAGTGACCGATAAAAGACACTCGGTAAAGAATTTGCTGAGTGTCGCACTCGGCAAATCGCGTTCGGTAAAATTTTTGTCGGTAAAGGTCTCTTTTCCGAGTGTCTTTTATCGGTCACTCGGCAAAGGTCCGACACTCGGCAAAAAAAGCCAACTGACGGCGCAGTCAAACGGCGACGGAGACTTTGCCGAGTGCCTGAGGCAAACATTAAATTTTTTTTAAAAAAAAACTCTTTGCTGAGTGTCCGATAGGTGGGCACTCGGCAAACGTTTAAATTTTTTATTAAAAACAATCTTTGCCGAGTGTCAACTGACAAGGCACTCGACAAAATGTTTAAATTTTTTTTTATTTTATTTGCCGAGCGCCTGAAGATTTGACACTCGGCAAAGAATTTGATTTATTTCTTTTTTGAAAATTCTTTGCCGAGTGCTATGTCCCAGGCACTCGGCAAAATGGCTGCCTTTGCTGAGTGCTATGGTCATGGCATTCGGCAAAGCGGCAAGAAATTATCTTTTTTATTTATTTTTTACATTCCATCCAAACAAACAGAAGATATATATCATATATATCACATATATCACCAAATCACATATATATAATCAACATCACATATATATCACAACCATCACAATTATATCACAAAGTCAACATGTCTCACAATATATCACAAATAATCCAAGTACTAGCCAATTAAGTTCACATGTCTGACAAATAAGTTCACAAGTACCGTCACCAACACCACAGTATAACATAAACATCACGTCCCATAAGTAGCATCACCAACCTGGCCATCCAGACTGATTCGGTGAAAGATTTGGTGAAGTACGAGGATCATTGGATGCCGCCGATTGATTCTGCACAGAAGAGAAGAAATTGCATGTGTGAGACAAGATGAACATATACCATACATGACTAGGTTTCAAGTAGGGTTGTGGTTTGACGCTAAGCATGAACATATAAACTAAAACATGCATACTCACAGGAGTAGAAAACTGATGAGGTGGAGGTGGAGGTGGAGGTGGAGCGAATAGCCCAGGTGACGGAGTTACACTCGCTGCGGCACCAAGAGTCTGCATGAACTGAAGAATCTCCGCCATCTTCTCTTGCTGGGCCTGCCGATGGGCCTCCATCTCCTCCATCCTCTGCCGATCGGTCTCCATCCTCGCCTGCATCACCTCCCGCATCATCCTCTCTTGTTCCAGCTGGGCCTATAATATTTCACCCCAATGTTACAATAATGCAAAGGAAAGGTATGCAATAATCGATGAACGACGAAAGGTATGCAATAACCTGGAGTGCCTCCATCCGGTGGTGTGACGTGTCCTGACGAGGTCATATGGCCGGGCTCGCGCTCGTGCTACTTGCTCGAATTTAGGAGACTGGGAGTGCCTCGGCTATATTCTTTTCAGTGTGCATTACATCAATGTTGTGTGGAAGGAGAAGATCATCAAAATAGGGGAGCCGATTCAAGCCCGACTTATGAGTCCACATATGTTGCTCACCATATCCCACAAAACCACCTTCTGGATTGACCACGAGAGCATCTATTTGTTCACGAACCACGGCACCAGTCATCATCGGTGGTGCAGGGTCTGTCACTGCAACACCTTTCGTAAAGTTCTTGATATCTCGTCTAAATGCATGGTCCAGAGGAGGAATTGCCGATGCTTGTCGAACGACGAATACTTGCCACCCTTCTGCAACCAAATGAACCTCAGAGCTGCCTTGCATACTGGGCATGGGAATTTCCCGTGAACACACCAGGCAGAGAATATCCCATACGCCAGGAAGTCATGCAAGGAGTACTGGTACCAAACATGCATTTTGAAGTTTTTCTTTGTAGCTCGGTCGTATGTCCAGACCCCTTCCTCCCAAGCACAGACCAATTCATCAATCACAGGCTCCATGAATACACCCATATTATTCCCCGGGTGTCCAGGAATTACCAACGACAAGAATATGTTCTGTCGTTGAAAGCATACGCTGGGGGGAGATTGAGGGGGATAATGAACACGGGCCAACATGTTGTATGGGGCAGCCATCATTCCATAAGGATTGAACCCATCTGTTGCTAGCACAACACGTACATTACGAGCCTCTTTAGCTTTCTCATGATGTTTGCCATCAAAGTGGATCCATGCTTCACCATCGGATGCATGTACCATCTTGTCAGCATTGTATCGTTTGCCATTCTTGTCATTCTTAGAGATCACACAACCATTGTCTTTACTCGCAAATGAATAACCATCCTTCATCAAACATGAAGGTGACACAATGTTTCGACTTAAGCTAGGAACAAAATAACAATTATTCAACTCCATAATAAATCCTGATGGGAGGTGAAGTTGCATTGTCCCGACGTTCAACGCAGCAACTCTTGCATTATTTCCCACGCGGAAATCAACTTCTCCCTTTTCCACGCTTCTACTTCTTATCATTCCCTGCATCGTATTGCAAATATGAGCAACCGATCCGGTATCAAATACCCAAGAATTAATATAAGAGTTAGCGAGGAAAATGTCCGTAACATAAACAGCAAGTGTATGAGTAGCGGGAGTACCTTTACTACCGCCATCCTTCTTTAAGGACGCCAAGTACAGCTTGCAGTTCCTCTTCCAGTGACCTTTCCCCTTACAATGAAAGCACTCTTCTTCAGAAGATGGTCCAGCCTTGGGCGCAGATGGGTTTGGCTTAGAGATCTCATCTTTAGCCTTGCCCTTCTTCTTCTTCTTCCAAGAATTGCCCTTCTTCTTAAAGTTAGGCTTGTTTTGGACCGCCATCACATGGCTGCTACCAGCACTTTTCTTGATGTCAGCCTCTGCTGTTTTAAGCATGCCACACAATTCATTCAAGCCCTTCTCCGCCCCATGCATATGGTAGTTCGCGACAAAATTTCCATAGCTGGGCGGAAGAGACGCAAGAATAAAATCAGTAGCTAATTCAGGGCCAATTGGGAAGCCAAGCTTCTCCAACCTCTGAGTGTAACCAACCATTTTGATCACATGTGGCCCAACTACTGCGCCCACTGCTAGCTTGGTTTCAGCAAAAGCCTTTGAGACATTGAACCTTTCAGTCCTGGCCTGAGTCTGGAACATATCATTGAGCGCCACGATCATATCATACGCTGCATGGTTATTATCGAACTGCATCTGCAGATCTGGTTCCATACAAGCAAGCATAAGGCAACTAACTTCAAGATCAGCATCACATGCTTTCTTGTAAGCGTTTTTCTCTGCAGCAGTTGCATTTTCAGCAGGCTGTTCTGGTAATGGGGTATCTAGAATATCTTCCTTTTTCTCAGCCCTGAGAACAATTCTCAGGTTGCGGATCCAATCCGCATAGTTTGTTCCATTCAACTTATCTTTCTCAAGAATTGAACGCAAAGTAAATGGTTGATTGCTAGGCGCCATTTATCTACAACAAAAGTAATGCAAAATACTAAGACAATGTATCCATGACAGAGTAAACAATATTAAACCTTTAATAGAATTTACTCCCACTAAAATCAATATCCCTCTATTGAAACTTAGTGATTCAAGACCCACAACTAACAAGTCTACTAGTGAGCTTTAGCATCACCGCTAGGAGACATGGTAGATCGGTAAGCAACTCTTTGCTAATCATATCACATATGACTCCTGTTGTTGGGTAGCATCTCTATGCTGTGGTGCCCAACTCCTTATGCTCCAAGGTCCCTAACCGTTAGGATGACCTTGTTTAAGTAACCAACCCTTCTGCAGTAAGTATCCGATACGAACCTGCCTAGTCAAGGAAAACCAGTGGCACCCTAATTTCATAGACCCACCACCGATTGTACAAGACACATGACAGTGCAAGGTTTGGGGGAGCATTTTAACTTAAACATTGCCGAGGGATCATTCTACTTCACAATCGCATGCAGACAAAAACATTATCGCACGTGAAAGTAGAACATAGTAAGAACGGCATTAACACAGACATGACTTGGTATAGCCCATTGTTCCTTTGGGGATCTCCATCTCCATCGAACTATTCATGATGATCTCCATCTCCATGATCAATGTATGCCATCCTCCAGTGATGAGTCCACCAAGACTAGCTATCACTAACGCAAGGTAGTGAAGTAATATTACATAGTCGCGGATAGGATCATCACAATTTGGCACGCAGGCCATTACATCAAATTGACAATATCTATGTGGCTCCAGCCATATTGTCATACTCACGACATGCAAGCCATGAAATAATTACATACATGCATCACATACACATAAGGGCTATACCAGTCACAAAATCCTGCAAAACAGAGTTAACCGATTCCGACGTCTAATCTTGAAACGCCGAAAACACCATCTTCCTGGCCGTTTTTCGCAAATCTAATTTCGCCGAACAATCGCAATATCATCATCTCTATGATTACCTCTAGGGCATATTCCTAACAATCTCCCACTTGCACTAGAGTTAATCTCGAAGATATCTAATACCCATAGCTCTCATGTGCGCCTCATGCTTAGGCTGTGGAAGAGCCTTTGTCAAAGGATCTGCAACATTCAAATCCGTGTGTATCTTGCACATCTTGATCTCATCTCGTCTAACGAACTCTCGAATGAGATGAAATTTCCGCAGTACATGTTTGTTCTTTTGGTGATTCCTTGGCTCCTTAGCCTGCGCAATCGCCCCATTGTTGTCACAATGTAGATTCAATGGGCTGGACGCATTCGGAAACACACCAAGTTCAATGAGGAACCTCCTCATCCAAACACCTTCCTTCGCAGCTCCAGATGCTGCAATGTACTCGGCCTCTGCTGTAGAATCGGTCACCGTCTCCTGCTTGGAACTTTTCCAGCTTACAGCACCACCATTTATTGTGAACACAAAACCTGATTGAGACTGTGAATCATCTGTGTCAGTTTGGAAGCTAGCATCGGTGTAACCATTTACAACGAGCTCCTCCTCACCTCCATAGATTAGGAACACATCTTTAGTCCTTCTCAAGTACTTAAGAATGTTTTTAACAAGTGTCCAGTGACTCTCACCTGGATCAGCTTGGTACCTGCTCGCAACACTTAGAGCATATGAGACATCTGGGCGAGTACATATCATGGCATACATGATGGAACCAACTGCCGAGGCGTATGGAACCTTACTCATGCGCTTTCGCTCATCAGCTGTCGAAGGACACTGTTTATCGCTAAAGCGCATACCATGTGACATAGGCAAGAACCCTTTCTTGGATTGTTCCATGTTGAACCGTTTCAACACCTTGTCAATGTACATATCTTGGCTTAATCCTATAAGCCTCTTCGATCTATCTCTATAGATCTTGATGCCCAAAATGTATGCTGCTTCTCCTAAATCCTTCATAGAAAAAGTATTATTCAGTGAAGTCTTTACGGATTGCAACATAGGAATGTCATTTCCAATCAATAATATGTCATCCACATACAAGATCAGAAATACAACAGCGCTCCCACTTTCCTTCTTGTAAACACAAGGTTCTTCTTCATTCTGACGGAAGCCAAACCCTTTGACCACTTCATCAAAACGAATGTTCCAACTCCGAGATGCTTGCTTTAACCCATAAATGGATTTCTGAAGCTTGCAAATTTTTCCAGCATTGTTTGGATCAACAAAACCTTCGGGCTGTATCATATACACGTCCTCATCCAAATTTCCATTTAGAAAGGCTGTTTTAACATCCATCTGCCATATCTCATAATCGAAATAAGCAGCTATTGCTAGAATGATCCGGATAGATTTAAGCATCACTACCGGCGAGAAAGTCTCGTCGTAGTCAATTCCTTGAACTTGCCGAAAACCCTTTGCAACAAGTCGAGCTTTATAGACGTGAACGTTTCCATCCATATCCTTTTTCTTTTTATAGATCCATTTGCACTCTATGGGTCTAACCCCATCAGGCGGGTCAACCAAGTTCCAAACTTGATTGTTTCCCATGGAATCTATCTCGGATCTCATGGCACTTTGCCATTTCTCGGAATCTGGGTCCATCATTGCTTCCGCATAAGTCGCAGGTTCGTCATCGTCTAACAATAACAAATCCCCACGCAACTCTCGGATTCTTGCTGACCTTCGTGGTTGCGGCGGTGTTTCTATTGCCACGGGTATCTCAACTTGTTCTGCTACATTAGCATCACTCGTAGAGTCCTTCCCAACTGGCTCATCTTGAACTTCTTCAAGATACACCTTCTGTCCACTTTTCTCTCTTTTGAGAAACTCTTTCTCTAAGAAAACACCGTTCCGAGCAACAAACACTTTGCCCTCTGATCGGTTGTAGAAGTAATACCCTAAAGTTTCCTTCGGGTATCCCACGAAAAAGCATTTGTCCGACTTGGGTGTTAGTTTATCTGACATAAGTCGTTTGACATAAACTTCACAACCCCAAATTTTCAGAAAAGACAAACTGGGACTCTTACCAGTCCACATCTCATATGGTGTCTTAACCACGGACTTAGACGGTACCCTGTTTAATGTGAAAGCGGCTGTTTCTAGAGCGTATCCCCAAAACGATAAAGGTAGGTCCGACTGGCTCATCATTGACCGAACCATGTCCAACAAAGTCCGATTACGTCGCTCGGACACGCCGTTTCTCTGAGGCGTTCCAGGTGGCGTAAGCTGTGGAACAATTCCGCAACTCTTTAGATGATTGCTAAACTCATGGCTCAAATATTCGCCTCCACGATCAGATCGCAAGGCCTTAATTTTCTTGCCACGTTGATTCTCAACTTCATTCTGAAATTCTTTGAACTTTTCAAATGTC
The DNA here is from genome assembly GCA_030439765.1 of Tripidium arundinaceum. NCBI lineage: Eukaryota > Viridiplantae > Streptophyta > Magnoliopsida > Poales > Poaceae > Tripidium > Tripidium arundinaceum. The sequence continues at coordinate 21,796 of JAHUYU010001415.1, forward strand.
TCAGATTTATGTTTCATTAAGTAGACATAGCCATATCTACTAAAATCATCAGTAGAAGGTTATGAAGTATTGGAATCCGCCTCTAGCTGTCGTACTCATTGGTCCACATACATCAGTATGTACAAGTTCCAACAAGTCAGACGCCCTCTCAGGAAAACCTGTGAAAGGTGCCTTGGTCATCTTTCCCAGCAAGCAAGCCTCACATGTCTCGTATGATTCGAAATCAAACGAAGTTAAAAGCCCATCAGAATGGAGCCTCTTCATGCGATTCTCACTTATATGACCTAAACGACAATGCCACATATAAGTAGGACTTAACTCATTAAGCCGAGGCCTTTTAGCACTAATATTACAGACAGGAGCATCATCAAGATTTAAAACAAATATCCCATTCACAATGGATGTAAAAGCCACAAACATGTCATTCTTAGAGATCACACAACCATTGTCTTTACTCGCAAATGAATAACCATCCTTCATCAAACATGAAGGTGACACAATGTTTCGACTTAAACTAGGAACAAAATAACAATTATTCAACTCCATAATAAATCCTGACGGGAGGTGAAGTTGCATTGTCCCGACGTTCAACGCAGCAACTCTTGCATTATTGCCCACGCGGAAATCAACTTCTCCCTTTTCCACGCTTCTACTTCTTATCATTCCCTGCATCGTATTGCAAATATGAGCAACCGATCCGGTATCAAATACCCAAGAATTAATATAAGAGTTAGCGAGGAAAATGTCCGTAACATAAACAGCAAGTGTATGAGTAGCGGGAGTACCTTTACTACCGCCATCCTTCTTTAAGGACGCCAAGTACAGCTTGTAGTTCCTCTTCCAGTGACCTTTCCCCTTACAATGAAAGCACTCTTCTTCAGAAGATGGTCCAGCCTTGGGCGCAGATGGGTTTGGCTTAGAGATCTCATCTTTAGCCTTGCCCTTCTTCTTCTTCTTCCAAGAATTGCCCTTCTTCTTAAAGTTAGGCTTGTTTTGGACCGCCATCACATGGCTGCTGCCAGCACCTTTCTTGATGTCAGCCTCTGCTGTTTTAAGCATGCCACACAATTCATTCAAGCCCTTCTCCGCCCCATGCATATGGTAGTTCACGACGAAATTTCCATAGCTGGGCGGAAGAGACGCGAGAATAAAATCAGTAGCTAATTCAGGGCCAATTGGGAAGCCTAGCTTCTCCAACCTCTGAGTATAACCAACCATTTTGATCACATGTGGCCCAACTGCTGCGCCCTCTGCTAGCTTGGTTTCAGCAAAAGCCTTTGAGACATTGAACCTTTCAGTCCTGGCCTGAGTCTGGAACATATCATTGAGCGCCACGATCATATCGTACGCTGCATGGTTATTCATTTGCGAGTAAAGACAATGGTTGTGTGATCTCTAAGAATGACATGTTTGTGGCTTTTACATCCATTGTGAATGGGATATTTGTTTTAAATCTTGATGATGCTCCTGTCTGTAATATTAGTGCTAAAAGGCCTCGGCTTAATGAGTTAAGTCCTACTTATATGTGGCATTGTCGTTTAGGTCATATAAGTGAGAATCGCATGAAGAGGCTCCATTCTGATGGGCTTTTAACTTCGTTTGATTTCGAATCATACGAGACATGTGAGGCTTGCTTGCTGGGAAAGATGACCAAGGCACCTTTCACAGGTTTTCCTGAGAGGGCGTCTGACTTGTTGGAACTTGTACATACTGATGTATGTGGACCAATGAGTACGACAGCTAGAGGCGGATTCCAATACTTCATAACCTTCACTGATGATTTTAGTAGATATGGCTATGTCTACTTAATGAAACATAAATCTGAGACATTTGAAAAGTTCAAAGAATTTCAGAATGAAGTTGAGAATCAACGTGGCAAGAAAATTAAGGCCTTGCGATCTGATCGTGGAGGCGAATATTTGAGCCATGAGTTTAGCAATCATCTAAAGAGTTGCGGAATTGTTCCACAGCTTACGCCACCTGGAACGCCTCAGAGAAACGGCGTGTCCGAGCGACGTAATCGGACTTTGTTGGACATGGTTCGGTCAATGATGAGCCAGTCGGACCTACCTTTATCGTTTTGGGGATACGCTCTAGAAACAGCCGCTTTCACATTAAACAGGGTACCGTCTAAGTCCGTGGTTAAGACACCATATGAGATGTGGACTGGTAAGAGTCCCAGTTTGTCTTTTCTGAAAATTTGGGGTTGTGAAGTTTATGTCAAACGACTTATGTCAGATAAACTAACACCCAAGTCGGACAAATGCTTTTTCGTGGGATACCCGAAGGAAACTTTAGGGTATTACTTCTACAACCGATCAGAGGGCAAAGTGTTTGTTGCTCGGAACGGTGTTTTCTTAGAGAAAGAGTTTCTCAAAAGAGAGAAAAGTGGACAGAAGGTGTATCTTGAAGAAGTTCAAGATGAGCCAGTTGGGAAGGACTCTACGAGTGATGCTAATGTAGCAGAACAAGTTGAGATACCCGTGGCAATAGAAACACCGCCGCAACCACGAAGGTCAGCAAGAATCCGAGAGTTGCGTGGGGATTTGTTATTGTTAGACGATGACGAACCTGCGACTTATGCGGAAGCAATGATGGACCCAGATTCCGAGAAATGGCAAAGTGCCATGAGATCCGAGATAGATTCCATGGGAAACAATCAAGTTTGGAACTTGGTTGACCCGCCTGATGGGGTTAGACCCATAGAGTGCAAATGGATCTATAAAAAGAAAAAGGATATGGATGGAAACGTTCACGTCTATAAAGCTCGACTTGTTGCAAAGGGTTTTCGGCAAGTTCAAGGAATTGACTACGACGAGACTTTCTCGCCGGTAGTGATGCTTAAATCTATCCGGATCATTCTAGCAATAGCTGCTTATTTCGATTATGAGATATGGCAGATGGATGTTAAAACAGCCTTTCTAAATGGAAATTTGGATGAGGACGTGTATATGATACAGCCCGAAGGTTTTGTTGATCCAAACAATGCTGGAAAAATTTGCAAGCTTCAGAAATCCATTTATGGGTTAAAGCAAGCATCTCGGAGTTGGAACATTCGTTTTGATGAAGTGGTCAAAGGGTTTGGCTTCCGTCAGAATGAAGAAGAACCTTGTGTTTACAAGAAGGAAAGTGGGAGCGCTGTTGTATTTCTGATCTTGTATGTGGATGACATATTATTGATTGGAAATGACATTCCTATGTTGCAATCCGTAAAGACTTCACTGAATAATACTTTTTCTATGAAGGATTTAGGAGAAGCAGCATACATTTTGGGCATCAAGATCTATAGAGATAGATCGAAGAGGCTTATAGGATTAAGCCAAGATATGTACATTGACAAGGTGTTGAAACGGTTCAACATGGAACAATCCAAGAAAGGGTTCTTGCCTATGTCACATGGTATGCGCTTTAGCGATAAACAGTGTCCTTCGACAGCTGATGAGCGAAAGCGCATGAGTAAGGTTCCATACGCCTCGGCAGTTGGTTCCATCATGTATGCCATGATATGTACTCGCCCAGATGTCTCATATGCTCTAAGTGTTGCGAGCAGGTACCAAGCTGATCCAGGTGAGAGTCACTGGACACTTGTTAAAAACATTCTTAAGTACTTGAGAAGGACTAAAGATGTGTTCCTAATCTATGGAGGTGAGGAGGAGCTCGTTGTAAATGGTTACACCGATGCTAGCTTCCAAACTGACACAGATGATTCACAGTCTCAATCAGGTTTTGTGTTCACAATAAATGGTGGTGCTGTAAGCTGGAAAAGTTCCAAGCAGGAGACGGTGACCGATTCTACAGCAGAGGCCGAGTACATTGCAGCATCTGGAGCTGCGAAGGAAGGTGTTTGGATGAGGAGGTTCCTCATTGAACTTGGTGTGTTTCCGAATGCGTCCAGCCCATTGAATCTACATTGTGACAACAATGGGGCGATTGCGCAGGCTAAGGAGCCAAGGAATCACCAAAAGAACAAACATGTACTGCGGAAATTTCATCTCATTCGAGAGTTCGTTAGACGAGATGAGATCAAGATGTGCAAGATACACACGGATTTGAATGTTGCAGATCCTTTGACAAAGGCTCTTCCACAGCCTAAGCATGAGGCGCACATGAGAGCTATGGGTATTAGATATCTTCGAGATTAACTCTAGTGCAAGTGGGAGATTGTTAGGAATATGCCCTAGAGGTAATCATAGAGATGATGATATTGCGATTGTTCGGCGAAATTAGATTTGCGAAAAACGGCCAGGAAGATGGTGTTTTCGGCGTTTCAAGATTAGACGTCGGAATCGGTTAACTCTGTTTTGCAGGATTTTGTGACTGGTATAGCCCTTATGTGTATGTGATGCATGTATGTAATTATTTCATGGCTTGCATGTCGTGAGTATGACAATATGGCTGGAGCCACATAGATATTGTCAATTTGATGTAATGGCCTGCGTGCCAAACTGTGATGATCCTATCCGCGACCATGTAATATTACTTCACTGCCTTGCGTTAGTGATAGCTAGTCTTGGTGGACTCATCACTGGAGGATGGCATACATGGATCATAGAGATGGAGATCATCATGATGAACAGTTCGATGGAGATGGAGATCCCCAAAGGAACAATGGGCTATACCAAGTCATGTCTGTGTTAATGCCGTTCTTACTATGTTCTATTTTCACGTGCGATAATGTTTTTGTCTACATGCGATTGTGAAGTAGAACGATCCCTCGGCAATGTTTAAGTTAAAATGCTCTCCCAAACCTTGCACTGTCATGAGTCTTGTACAATCGGTGGTGGGTCTATGAAATTAGGGTGCCACTGGTTTTCCTTGACTAGGCAGGTTCGTATCGGATACTTACTGCAGAAGGGTTGGTTACTTGAACAAGGTCATCCTAACGGTTAGGGACCTTGGAGCATAAGGAGTTGGGCACCACAGCATAGAGATGCTACCCAACAACAGGAGTCATATGTGATATGATTAGCAAAGAGTTGCTTACCGATCTACCATGTCTCCTAGCGGTGATGCTAAAGCTCACTAGTAGACTTGTTAGTTGTGGGTCTTGAATCACTAAGTTTCAATAGAGGGATATTGATTTTAGTGGGAGTAAATTCTATTAAAGGTTTAATATTGTTTACTCTGTCATGGATACATTGTCTTAGTATTTTGCATTACTTTTGTTGTAGATAAATGGCGCCTAGCAATCAACCATTTACTTTGCGTTCAATTCTTGAGAAAGATAAGTTGAATGGAACAAACTATGCGGATTGGATCCGCAACCTGAGAATTGTTCTCAGGGCTGAGAAAAAGGAAGATATTCTAGACACCCCATTACCAGAAGAGCCTGCTGAAAATGCATCTGCTGCAGAGAAAAACGCTTACAAGAAAGCATGTGATGCTGATCTTGAAGTTAGTTGCCTTATGCTTGCTTGTATGGAACCAGATCTGCAGATGCAGTTCGATAATAACCATGCAGCGTACGATATGATCGTGGCGCTCAATGATATGTTCCAGACTCAGGCCAGGACTGAAAGGTTCAATGTCTCAAAGGCTTTTGCTGAAACCAAGCTAGCAGAGGGCGCAGCAGTTGGGCCACATGTGATCAAAATGGTTGGTTACACTCAGAGGTTGGAGAAGCTTGGCTTCCCAATTGGCCCTGAATTAGCTACTGATTTTATTCTCGCGTCTCTTCCGCCCAGCTATGGAAATTTCGTCGTGAACTACCATATGCATGGGGCGGAGAAGGGCTTGAATGAATTGTGTGGCATGCTTAAAATAGCAGAGGCTGACATCAAGAAAGGTGCTGGCAGCAGCCATGTGATGGCGGTCCAAAATAAGCCTAACTTTAAGAAGAAGGGCAATTCTTGGAAGAAGAAGAAGGGCAAGGCTAAAGATGAGATCTCTAAGCCAAACCCATCTGCGCCCAAGGCTGGACCATCTTCTGAAGAAGAGTGCTTTCATTGTAAGGGGAAAGGTCACTGGAAGAGGAACTGCAAGCTGTACTTGGCGTCCTTAAAGAAGGATGGCGGTAGTAAAGGTACTCCCGCTACTCATACACTTGCTGTTTATGTTACGGACATTTTCCTCGCTAACTCTTATATTAATTCTTGGGTATTTGCATCGATTTTGCAATATGAT
>JAHUYU010003518.1:0-27410 GCA_030439765.1 Tripidium arundinaceum
TCGTATAGGAAACAAAACAGAGTTCAGCTCATCTAGTGAGCCTGGCACTAAAAGGGAAACACTAAACATCAATACGGTTTGAGAAGTTCCAACCAAACTTTGCAAAAACAGACATAATCGGCGTCTCCCATCTTCTGCATCCTTCCTTGAAAATGGGACGTTCCTCCTCTTTATGCAACATGGACCACTGACGGATCCAGTACGTCACCCTGAAAATTACCTGCATGGAAGTGTTAGCTTTAGCCTTGTTAAACACCATATCATTCCTATTCAACCATATCGCTGAACAGAGCGCAACAGCTCCTAACAAATGGCCTCGTAGCTTTAGGTCTAAACCCTGTAGCCAGGAACCAAACAAATTAGCAAAGCTAGTAGGTGGTCGAATTCCAAAAGTGATATGCACAGTGTTCCAAACAAAGCTCGCAAAATGACAATTGAAAAACAAATGTTGAATAGTCTCAGTAGAGTTACAGAAACAACATTTGGTATTTCCTTGCCAGTTCCTCTTTGCTAAATTATTTTTCTTTTGTCATCAAATCCAACATTGACACCTTCTCATGTGCAAATCATACTGGTAGATTGCTCTTCAATTTTATTTGCCTACCAAACCAATAACAACAAATAAAAAGAACATAGCCGTTGTATTGATAGGAAATGATTGGATATTTTCTTATGTTGGCGTACAATGTAGCCCATCTCTTAATTGATACTCTTGTATTGTTGAAAATGAACCTTTTCCAACTCCAGGCTGGATGCTTCGAGTACCTCTAGAATCTCATCTGTTTATAAATACCCCTGTGTTTCCTTATCTTTTACCCCCTTTACATGTTTTCCACCGCCACTACCGCTCTTCACCTTCTCCCATTCCCCTCCGACGATCTTATGATTCCCCTTGCAAAATCAAGCTCCCCTCCATGCAAGTGGGTTTCCTCTACCCTTGGACCTACCGTGCCACTCCACTTTCTCCCCAGAGTGCGTGGGAAGTTCGATTCAAGCCTTCAAGGTATCTTTCAAATGCATCTTTGTGATATCTAGATCTACAAGGTTTCTAGCGATTTTCCATCGGTGAATCATGTCTGTATGGACCCTAGAAGCTATTTATAGAGTAGATTTAAGTTTGGTTGGATAGTTGTGGTGATCTAGCATGTTATTGCTTCAGATCCAGTTGGGCCAAAGTTTCATCTCACTTTCTTTTATCCAACCTTGTATTATACCCTAATATGGTGTGCCTCCATGCTATTTTTATTTGTCATATGGGGGCATGATAAGAAGGACAAGCAAGTTGCAACGGCAGAGATCCATTTGAATTCTTCCAATCAGGAAGAGGATAAGGAGTGGGATGTGGAATCTCGCAAGCATTCTCGTTGTACCGTCACCAAGGTCCCGATCTCTCACTCTCGTAGCCATGGTGATCACCGTGAGTCCACCCATGCACATGGGATTTCGTGGGCTAGCGCCTTTCCCTAGAGGATTGGCAAGCGTGTCGCAGGGCGGCCTGCACATCATAGCACACGAGAGGCAGATGAAGGATGTGATGAGGACATGGCAGGAGTAGATGAAGCGATCGAGGTTACCTTTCCCCATATCACCACCCCCAAGCGAGTGTTTGGAGGCCATGATTCTGGGATAAGTCTGGTGGATTATGCATCGCAAAATAAGAGTACCATGGCTAGGAACAACCGGATGAAAATCCCTACATCAATAAAAAGCAAGATGTGCTTATGGATCATTGGTTTTGGAATATCTTTCAGTGTGACTAGTATGTCTCTGTGATAAAAGCCAAGAGTTGTCCTATTGTTCCAATGAAACGAGTTCATTGGCAGCATAAGCATGATAAGAGGGATGATGTTTTTGACCAAGTGATCACCATGTGCCAGACAAGGAATATATATTCCATCATGGAGTACCATGGTGATTGGAATGAGGAGGTTGTGGCTTAGTTTTATGCCACTCTCTATGTTGAAGAGGACCACGAAGGAAAGAATCCATCTTCTATTGGATGACAGAAGGTCATCGTCTCTCTTGCTCAAGGACATCCTTTGCTTTGCTCTTGGATTTGATCTTCAAGATCTTCAGAAGACAAGGTTGCACTCTTATGATGTGATGGGGGATGAGGAGATCGCTTTTATGTATGATGAGGAGTATGGTAATGTTGAGTTTGGGACTACACATGGGTTGATTCCATATTACAAGTACCTCAACTCGCTTTTTTGCATGACAGTGGATCCTAAATTTTGAGATTCTACCTTAGTTCGTGATATGTCAAGGAATTTGCTTGTGTGGATGTCAGATAGGAAGAAGAAAGGTTTTAGTGTGGTGGATTTCATTTGGCAAGAGATTTGGATTTGCTCCTATACACCAACCAGAAGTTGTGGTTATGCTCCTTATATCATGAGGATGATTGAGCATGCTTCGACATGCACTCTCTACAAGGCATTAAAGCATAATCATTATAAGTTGCTGCTCATGAAGGACCTTCCACAACCAGCTACCACTTCTAGGGATCCTTCGCCACCTCTAAGGACTTCCTCCTTTCTTGCCATCAATGTGGCAGTTCATCTTTGACGATCTCTCACTTTCTTAAGGCCATATTCAATGTGTGCTCTTACAATGCTGAAGCCATGCACAAGCTTAATGAGTTCATGCAACAAAAGTTGAATAAAATTGAAGAAAGGCAAAAGGCCATTGAAGCCAAGCTTGAGCTCCCGACATCTCCTAGTGGACAAAACTATGGTAGTTTCCCTCCTCCGACTTTTTGTGGACCCATGGGCTCATCCAAAAGCTTACACGTTGTTCATTGGAGTTGCTGTTGAGAAGGAAAGTAAGGAGACGAAAGAAAAGGACATGGGAGGACATGAGTAGGACTTTAACAACAACGATGACAACTAGTGATACACTGGGAGCTTTAGCTATTGTTGTTTCCTTTCTGGCAATATGATTCCATCAGGTGTGAGGTATCTTATTTTTTGTTTTTTGCTGTGTTTCAAGGTAGGCAAAGTATTTGGCTTTGCACAGATGTTTTGTCCAACCATCTATTCCAGCAGTACCCCTATCTATCTTTCAAAATCTTTTATTGGTCTTGTGGACATGTAAGGTATGATGTACTATAATCACTTTGGTGAACCATGTGGTGTGTTGTGATGTTAGGGAAAGACTTTAATTAATGCAAGGAGTTAATGTTAGTTTGCTCCCCCACTAAAAGAGTTGATTTCAATCAAACTACCTAACAAACTCCATCCTTGCATATATTTAGAGAAAAGTGTGAGTTCACCCAATCTCATTGCATATGTGGGTGCAACAAGTGTGAACTATGAAATATGTGACGCGAATGACATGATATATCACTTCAATACATAACTACGAAAAACATCAAATCACACAAGGATACAAACTTGACAAACTAACATTAACTCCTTGCATTAATTAAAGTCTTTCCCTAACATCACAACACACCACATGGTTCACCAAAGTGATTATAGTACATCATACCTTACATGTCCACAAGACCAATAAAAGATTTTGAAAGATAGATAGGGGTACTGCTGGAATAGATGGTTGGACAAAACATCTGTGCAAAGCCAAATACTTTGCCTACCTTGAAACACAGCAAAAAACAAAAAATAAGATACCTCACACCTGATGGAATCATATTGCCAGAAAGGAAACAACAATAGCTAAAGCTCCCAGTGTATCACTAGTTGTCATCGTTGTTGTTAAAGTCCTACTCATGTCCTCCCATGTCCTTTTCTTTCGTCTCCTTACTTTCCTTCTCAACAGCAACTCCAATGAACAACGTGTAAGCTTTTGGATGAGCCCATGGGTCCACAAAAAGTCGGAGGAGGGAAACTACCATAGTTTTGTCCACTAGGAGATGTCGGGAGCTCAAGCTTGGCTTCAATGGCCTTTTGCCTTTCTTCAATTTTATTCAACTTTTGTTGCATGAACTCATTAAGCTTGTGCATGGCTTCAGCATTGTAAGAGCACACATTGAATATGGCCTTAAGAAAGTGAGAGATCGTCAAAGATGAACTGCCACATTGATGGCAAGAAAGGAGGAAGTCCTTAGAGGTGGCGAAGGATCCCTAGAAGTGGTAGCTGGTTGTGGAAGGTCCTTCATGAGCAGCAACTTATAATGATTATGCTTTAATGCCTTGTAGAGAGTGCATGTCGAAGCATGCTCAATCATCCTCATGATATAAGGAGCATAACCACAACTTCTGGTTGGTGTATAGGAGCAAATCCAAATCTCTTGCCAAATGAAATCCACCACACTAAAACCTTTCTTCTTCCTATCTGACATCCACACAAGCAAATTCCTTGACATATCACGAACTAAGGTAGAATCTCAAAATTTAGGATCCACTGTCATGCAAAAAAGCGAGTTGAGGTACTTGTAATATGGAATCAACCCATGTGTAGTCCCAAACTCAACATTACCATACTCCTCATCATACATAAAAGCGATCTCCTCATCCCCCATCACATCATAAGAGTGCAACCTTGTCTTCTGAAGATCTTGAAGATCAAATCCAAGAGCAAAGCAAAGGATGTCCTTGAGCAAGAGAGACGATGACCTTCTGTCATCCAATAGAAGATGGATTCTTTCCCTTCGTGGTCCTCTTCAACATAGAGAGTGGCATAAAACTAAGCCACAACCTCCTCATTCCAATCACCATGGTACTCCATGATGGAATATATATTCCTTGTCTGGCACATGGTGATCACTTGGTCAAAAACATCATCCCTCTTATCATGCTTATGCTGCCAATGAACTCGTTTCATTGGAACAATAGGACAACTCTTGGCTTTTATCACAGAGACATACTAGTCACACTGAAAGATATTCCAAAACCAATGATCCATAAGCACATCTTGCTTTTTATTGATGTAGGGATTTTCATCCGGTTGTTCCTAGCCATGGTACTCTTATTTTGCGATGCATAATCCACCAGACTTATCCCAGAATCATGGCCTCCAAACACTCGCTTGGGGGTGGTGATATGGGGAAAGGTAACCTCGATCGCTTCATCTACTCCTGCCATGTCCTCATCACATCCTTCATCTGCCTCTCGTGTGCTATGATGTGCAGGCCGCCCTGCGACACGCTTGCCAATCCTCTAGGGAAAGGCGCTAGCCCACGAAATCCCATGTGCATGGGTGGACTCACGGTGATCACCATGGCTACGAGAGTGAGAGATCGGGACCTTGGTGACGGTACAACGAGAATGCTTGCGAGATTCCACATCCCACTCCTTATCCTCTTCCTGATTGGAAGAATTCAAATGGATCTCTGCCGTTGCAACTTGCTTGTCCTTCTTATCATGCCCCCATATGACAAATAAAAATAGCATGGAGGCACACCATATTAGGGTATAATACAAGGTTGGATAAAAGAAAGTGAGATGAAACTTTGGCCCAACTGGATCTGAAGCAATAACATGCTAGATCACCACAACTATCCAACCAAACTTAAATCTACTCTATAAATAGCTTCTAGGGTCCATACAGACATGATTCACCGATGGAAAATCGCTAGAAACCTTGTAGATCTAGATATCACAAAGATGCATTTGAAAGATACCTTGAAGGCTTGAATCGAACTTCCCACGCACTCTGGGGAGAAAGTGGAGTGGCACGGTAGGTCCAAGGGTAGAGGAAACCCACTTGCATGGAGGGGAGCTTGATTTTGCAAGGGGAATCATAAGATCGTCGGAGGGGAATGGGAGAAGGTGAAGAGCGGTAGTGGCGGTGGAAAACATGTAAAGGGGGTAAAAGATAAGGAAACACAGGGGTATTTATAAACAGATGAGATTCTAGAGGTACTCGAAGCATCCAGCCTGGAGTTGGAAAAGGTTCATTTTCAACAATACAAGAGTATCAATTAAGAGATGGGCTACATTGTACGCCAACATAAGAAAATATCCAATCATTTCCTATCAATACAACGGCTATGTTCTTTTTATTTGTTGTTATTGGTTTGGTAGGCAAATAAAATTGAAGAGCAATCTACCAGTATGATTTGCACATGAGAAGGTGTCAATGTTGGATTTGATGACAAAAGAAAAATAATTTAGCAAAGAGGAACTGGCAAGGAAATACCAAATGTTGTTTCTGTAACTCTACTGAGACTATTCAACATTTGTTTTTCAATTGTCATTTTGCGAGCTTTGTTTGGAACACTGTGCATATCACTTTTGGAATTCGACCACCTACTAGCTTTGCTAATTTGTTTGGTTCCTGGCTACAGGGTTTAGACCTAAAGCTACGAGGCCATTTGTTAGGAGCTGTTGCGCTCTGTTCAGCGATATGGTTGAATAGGAATGATATGGTGTTTAACAAGGCTAAAGCTAACACTTCCATGCAGGTAATTTTCAGGGTGACGTACTGGATCCGTCAGTGGTCCATGTTGCATAAAGAGGAGGAACGTCCCATTTTCAAGGAAGGATGCAGAAGATGGGAGACGCCGATTATGTCTGTTTTTGCAAAGTTTGGTTGGAACTTCTCAAACCGTATTGATGTTTAGTGTTTCCCTTTTAGTGCCAGGCTCACTAGATGAGCTGAACTCTGTTTTGTTTCCTATACGGGTGTGTTTGCCTCATGGCATTTTTCTGTATCGTGACGCTCAGCTGTGTACCATCCATGGATGGTAGAGGCTGGAACTTTGTTCCCTTATCTAAAAAAAATGGATGTTAGTGGCAAATTACTATTGGATACAATGTAAATGTCTAAAATGCAGTACATTATAGACATACGGAGTAGATATGCTAGAAATAGCACTATTGCACTGTATGGTTTTATCAACTCTTGTGTCCAACTTTCTATACAAATCGGAGTGGCTACAACATAAAATTTCTATAAACAACCAAAGTCGCTAGAACTTATTTGAACACAAAGTGACTAGGACATATTTTTGTATTCTCTCTAATTTCCTTTTGAGTTGTCGCATTATTATTTTTCTTTTGTCATCAAATCCAACATTGACACCTTCTCATGTGCAAATCATACTGGTAGATTGCTCTTCAATTTTATTTGCCTACCAAACCAATAACAACAAATAAAAAGAACATAGCCGTTGTATTGATAGGAAATGATTGGATATTTTCTTATGTTGGCGTACAATGTAGCCCATCTCTTAATTGATACTCTTGTATTGTTGAAAATGAACCTTTTCCAACTCCAGGCTGGATGCTTCGAGTACCTCTAGAATCTCATCTGTTTATAAATACCCCTGTGTTTCCTTATCTTTTACCCCCTTTACATGTTTTCCACCGCCACTACCGCTCTTCACCTTCTCCCATTCCCCTCCGACGATCTTATGATTCCCCTTGCAAAATCAAGCTCCCCTCCATGCAAGTGGGTTTCCTCTACCCTTGGACCTACCGTGCCACTCCACTTTCTCCCCAGAGTGCGTGGGAAGTTCGATTCAAGCCTTCAAGGTATCTTTCAAATGCATCTTTGTGATATCTAGATCTACAAGGTTTCTAGCGATTTTCCATCGGTGAATCATGTCTGTATGGACCCTAGAAGCTATTTATAGAGTAGATTTAAGTTTGGTTGGATAGTTGTGGTGATCTAGCATGTTATTGCTTCAGATCCAGTTGGGCCAAAGTTTCATCTCACTTTCTTTTATCCAACCTTGTATTATACCCTAATATGGTGTGCCTCCATGCTATTTTTATTTGTCATATGGGGCATGATAAGAAGGACAAGCAAGTTGCAACGGCAGAGATCCATTTGAATTCTTCCAATCAGGAAGAGGATAAGGAGTGGGATGTGGAATCTCGCAAGCATTCTCGTTGTACCGTCACCAAGGTCCCGATCTCTCACTCTCGTAGCCATGGTGATCACCGTGAGTCCACCCATGCACATGGGATTTCGTGGGCTAGCGCCTTTCCCTAGAGGATTGGCAAGCGTGTCGCAGGGCGGCCTGCACATCATAGCACACGAGAGGCAGATGAAGGATGTGATGAGGACATGGCAGGAGTAGATGAAGCGATCGAGGTTACCTTTCCCCATATCACCACCCCCAAGCGAGTGTTTGGAGGCCATGATTCTGGGATAAGTCTGGTGGATTATGCATCGCAAAATAAGAGTACCATGGCTAGGAACAACCGGATGAAAATCCCTACATCAATAAAAAGCAAGATGTGCTTATGGATCATTGGTTTTGGAATATCTTTCAGTGTGACTAGTATGTCTCTGTGATAAAAGCCAAGAGTTGTCCTATTGTTCCAATGAAACGAGTTCATTGGCAGCATAAGCATGATAAGAGGGATGATGTTTTTGACCAAGTGATCACCATGTGCCAGACAAGGAATATATATTCCATCATGGAGTACCATGGTGATTGGAATGAGGAGGTTGTGGCTTAGTTTTATGCCACTCTCTATGTTGAAGAGGACCACGAAGGGAAAGAATCCATCTTCTATTGGATGACAGAAGGTCATCGTCTCTCTTGCTCAAGGACATCCTTTGCTTTGCTCTTGGATTTGATCTTCAAGATCTTCAGAAGACAAGGTTGCACTCTTATGATGTGATGGGGGATGAGGAGATCGCTTTTATGTATGATGAGGAGTATGGTAATGTTGAGTTTGGGACTACACATGGGTTGATTCCATATTACAAGTACCTCAACTCGCTTTTTTGCATGACAGTGGATCCTAAATTTTGAGATTCTACCTTAGTTCGTGATATGTCAAGGAATTTGCTTGTGTGGATGTCAGATAGGAAGAAGAAAGGTTTTAGTGTGGTGGATTTCATTTGGCAAGAGATTTGGATTTGCTCCTATACACCAACCAGAAGTTGTGGTTATGCTCCTTATATCATGAGGATGATTGAGCATGCTTCGACATGCACTCTCTACAAGGCATTAAAGCATAATCATTATAAGTTGCTGCTCATGAAGGACCTTCCACAACCAGCTACCACTTCTAGGGATCCTTCGCCACCTCTAAGGACTTCCTCCTTTCTTGCCATCAATGTGGCAGTTCATCTTTGACGATCTCTCACTTTCTTAAGGCCATATTCAATGTGTGCTCTTACAATGCTGAAGCCATGCACAAGCTTAATGAGTTCATGCAACAAAAGTTGAATAAAATTGAAGAAAGGCAAAAGGCCATTGAAGCCAAGCTTGAGCTCCCGACATCTCCTAGTGGACAAAACTATGGTAGTTTCCCTCCTCCGACTTTTTGTGGACCCATGGGCTCATCCAAAAGCTTACACGTTGTTCATTGGAGTTGCTGTTGAGAAGGAAAGTAAGGAGACGAAAGAAAAGGACATGGGAGGACATGAGTAGGACTTTAACAACAACGATGACAACTAGTGATACACTGGGAGCTTTAGCTATTGTTGTTTCCTTTCTGGCAATATGATTCCATCAGGTGTGAGGTATCTTATTTTTTGTTTTTTGCTGTGTTTCAAGGTAGGCAAAGTATTTGGCTTTGCACAGATGTTTTGTCCAACCATCTATTCCAGCAGTACCCCTATCTATCTTTCAAAATCTTTTATTGGTCTTGTGGACATGTAAGGTATGATGTACTATAATCACTTTGGTGAACCATGTGGTGTGTTGTGATGTTAGGGAAAGACTTTAATTAATGCAAGGAGTTAATGTTAGTTTGTCAAGTTTGTATCCTTGTGTGATTTGATGTTTTTCGTAGTTATGTATTGAAGTGATATATCATGTCATTCGCGTCACATATTTCATAGTTCACACTTGTTGCACCCACATATGCAATGAGATTGGGTGAACTCACACTTTTCTCTAAATATATGCAAGGATGGAGTTTGTTAGGTAGTTTGATTGAAATCAACTCTTTTAGTGGGGGAGCAAACTATATCTTGAGATACATAAGCTAAATTTCTTACCCATTTTATTGTGACCTTTGATTATGTTGTCATCAATCACCAAAAAGTAGAGATTGAAAATGAATCTTGGCCTGTGGGTTTTTGTTGAACTAATGATAAGGAGAATTTAAAGAATCTATGGTTTAAGTCAAGGAAAGTGTAGGTTGAAAGATATTGATTATCGTACTCCTATTTGTTGTTGAATGGAATGACAATATCAAGCTTACCATGTAGAGTTTAGTTCAATACATTTTGAAAAAATGAGTAGTAGGCAAGTTGTACTATAAAGATTCAAGTTGACACCTTTTTCATGTGTCTCAAGGCTCAAAAGATTATTACCTACCTATACAAGACACTTGTTCTTCATAGCACACACTTCTTTTACTAGTTTTATCTAAAAGGCAACGTCTATGTGCTAAATAGTGTACCATCCGCTTTAGCATAGACTTAACTCATCAACAATGTAACACCTATATGCTAAATAGTGTCACATACGCTTTAACATATACTTAACTTACCAAAAGGTAAAGCCTATATATATGGTACAAGATAAGTTCTATGTTTTAGTGTTATATAGATGGTAGACTTAAACCAACATAGGAATGACAGTGAGATGCTATGTTGGCTACATGCATCTGTGGCACTATGTGATGATAGTTTAAACTTGATGTATTCGTTTGAGTGCTATTGTTAGTAAATACTAATCATCCAAAAACATATTGCTATAGGGAATTGATGTGTTATTCGTTTTGTACTACCAATGGTAGACCAATATAACTTACTACGAAAATAGCCACGATGACATCCTAATCGTTCTAATATTTTGAGACCGAAGTTAATTCGCATCAAAGTAACAAATGGATACTATAGAGAACCAAAGTAACAAATGGATACTGTAGAGACATGGCTTGGTATGGTAACGTACCAATTGTTATGATGTTTTGAGGATGGATCCGATTCATATCAAATAAATAGGTGATATTATAGCGAGTTAGCAATATGACGTTTACTCTTCAACAGTTGGTATACCTAGGTGTAATGTATTCACTATAATGCCAACGATAGACATGGGACGAAGTTAACGCGCGATAGTTCGCGCGACCTCGCCAGCGTCATCCTTGTCCCCGCCCCCGACTTCCAACACCCGCGGCCCGCAGCTCCCGCCGCCTCATCGCGCCACCCACCTCCCACTTCTGCCCTCGAGTCCGTCCTCCCCTAACCACCCGCATCCCACTGCCCCGGTGGGCGGCGCCCTCGCGACTCCGCCCGACTACCGTCTCACCCGCCACAACCATCGTGTCATGGCCACCGCCCCCCAAAGCTTCTTCTACAAACGCCGGTGAGTGGATTCCCTAACCCCATTTTTGCCAGGGTGTTTTGTTTAAGACTAGGGATGTACCGTGGTTTGGTTTCTTAATATAATAAGATAGGTGGTCTGCGTCGGTGTCGGCCCAGAGTACATGGGCTGAGGTAGGCTTGGTTCGAGTGACCCACATGCCATGGTGGCTACTTCTGGCCCGTGAAATGTCCAATCGGCTGTCGGCTGGATTCTAGGGCCCCAAGAGTCAAGTTTCCCTCTTCTCTCGTCACAAAGAGAGAAAAAGGAAGAGAAGAAGAAAACACGTAGTAATTTCATGGTAATCAATCTGCATGCAAGGGAAAAAATATCTCTCATACCAAAAAAATTTACGTCTTGATTGACGACCAAGTAATAAGCATATTTGATATTTACCTAACACGAAAAATAGGGAGGGGAGCAACGTTTACATTTTCCTCCTGACAATACGTAAAAGCAATGCGTCATAGTGATATACATATACCCATTCCACGTTCCCCACCTAGGGCGCTGTTGAGACCTAAAGTGGCAAACGGGTAAACTGCAAGTGTACGGTTGTCAATGTAGCCTTCACCAGTAGTATTCCAGGTATCGTGATTTCCACAGGGAACGAGAAGTGAACTAAGGATCAAAGTTGTCCTATGATGCTGCAAAGGGTTTAGGATAGTTGGGTAGAGAGGATTCCTATAGCTTATGGTATCTGGTCAGGTAAGATAGGTATACCGGCGATTATCTCGCCCTTACTCACGGAAGCGGTAGTCGAGATAGTAGGGGACGAAACCCCTACCCAAAGGGGCCAGGGGCAAAGGCACGTTGTGCCCTGTGGGTGCAGATGCACCACCCTCATTTTTTCTTTTACCTTATAGCACCCAAGATTTGGCCCTATATGCCCCACCCAAAGCCCAATAAACTGCACCACCCATAGCTCAGCAACAGCCCAGTCAGGCAGTCAGCCGATCAAAGAAGCTAGCAGGAAGGCCAATCGATGAATCCATCTGTCAGAGTTCCTGTCGCAGCAAGTCAGCGATGGTTCGTCTTTTGCAGTTGTGCCGCGGTGCGCTCACCTGTCGCTGTCTCGCTTCCCTCTCGGCTCTCGACTCTCGCTCTTTTGCTCACCAGTCACAAGCAGGTAGCGCCGCAGCGAGATTTGCTGATTCAGCAATTCTGATAGGTGCAGGCTGCAGGCAATTCAGTGATTAGCCCATCACAGCATCACCCAACTGCCAACAGGAATCAAGGATTTAAGGTAAATATTAGATGCTCCGTGCTTCTCTTTTCTTTCTGAATTAATCTAATTTCTCAATTCTCAACTAATTGCAGGTTACTTGATGTTATGGTATTTTAAAAGGAAAGCACCAGAGCCTGATGATGCCAATAATCCTCAGAATTTTTGTTTGGATGATATCAATTGGGAGGAGGAGATTAAATATGATCCAGGATTAAGGAAACAAATTGATGATTACCATCCTAATCTCAGAGAGAGAGTGAGAAGGAAGTATTTGGAGAATAGGCCTTGCCAACCTTGTACATTTGATTTTCCTGCGACACATATTGGTGGAGTTCCGAGAAGGTTTGTTCCAGAATGGTTTGATGAGTTTGATTGGCTTGAATATAGTGAATCCAAAGATAGAGCATATTATTTTTGTTGTTTCTTATTTAGAGATAAGAAGGATGCCGGTTGATGCTGGTTATGATGCCGGTTAGGATGCCGGTTATTTAGTGATAAGAAGGATGCCATAATTTTGTGACAAGAATGATATTTCCAAATTGGAAATGGACGATGAATATATTGATCCCAAGAAGCGGAGGCATAGATCTGGAATTACAAACAAACATTACTATCAAGTTGATTGTTTCAATAATGTTATTGATTGGCTACTTCAAGAGCTTGACAACTGCTTCAATGAAACAAGCTCTCAGTTGCTTATTTGCTCAGTTTCTTTTAGTCCGAGAGACTCATTTCATGATTTTAATTTGGAGAATTTGATGAGCCTTGCAAAGCTTTATCCACATGATTTTGATTTGGGGGGTTTGAGGGACCTTAGCCACCAGCTTGGCGTCTACATATCTGATGTGAAAGATGATGATAGGTTCTCTAACCTACAAACTGTTGCTGAGCTTTCTCAAAGAATGGTGGAGACTAGAAAACATGATCGATATCCATTAGTTTATTGACTCATGAAGCTTGTACTAGTGTTGCCTGTTGCTACTACTACAGTTGAGAGGATTTTCTCCCACATGAAGATTGTCAAGACAACTTTGTGCAATTGCATTGGTGATGAATTTATGAATAATTGCCTTATTTGCTATGTGGAGAAAGAAGAGATGATGAAAGTCACAAATAACGCCATGTTCGTCGCTTCATGAAAATGCAAGGACGTAGATTTCAAGATGAAGATTAAAGGTAACAGATTATATTTATTTTCATTTGTTCATTTTTTGGTTGAAAAAATGAAAGTTGAATGACAAGTCATTCGTTTTCCTTTTTTTAGGCCGTCAAATTGTCGAGGATGTTCGGGACTTGAAGTTAAATGATGTATTTTGCCTATGTTGATGTTTTTGACCATCCTAATGGTACTTATTTTGGTAAACCTCTTAATCACTTATTTGTAGTTGCACCATCCTCTATTTTGCTCTAGCTTCGCCACTGGAAGGGGCTACACAGTTGACACTAACCCTGCCTTTTAAGAACTTGTCTCGAACACGTGGTGAATACAAAGACTAGATAGGCCCTGTCACAACCTACTAGCTACCACAAACAATCCAGGCAAACAAGCGGTCTACACAGGTACGTTATAGCCTAAACACCATGTTTACACTATATCTTACTACTCTAACCTTGGCCCACTAAGTTCCCTTAGCGAGATTAGAGCACTCTACTAAAGTAAAGCGATGGACCAATGAATACAAGTTGTATAACTATTATACTAGAACCAGAATATCAAATGCTATAAAAGAATCTAGGATGAGTTACTTACAAGAAGAGCACATCCGCCAAGGTACACCTTGGAGAAGATTCTCGACAGACCCGAGACTTTCTCCAGAGGACTTCCCTCACTCTCTCCCTATTTGCATAACACTACTACAAGAGCTTGGAAACTATATGAAGAGTGAATACTCCTACGTAAGCATGATTTGAGAGTGAGGGGTAGGGGGGTATTTATAGCTAGGAGCTCCTCCGGTGCCACATCAGCGATCCGCGTGATCATCTCCTTGAGCCGTTGGATGAAACTGACCTCAAACCGACCTTTGATGGATGATGGAGATCCTTTGGAGAAGCATGGAGGCATGCTAAGGCGGTGGCAAGGTCGGTGGGTCACCTTTGTAGGTCGGCCGACCTAGGGGGTCGGCTGACCCCCTATGATAGGTGGGCCACCCCCTCTTACATGTGGGACCTCTCCTCCTCTTCCTTAGTGGGTACATGCCTCACTTTGTCACTTGTCACGTCGGTGGAATGAGTTGCAGGCCCATGAATCCAAGTGAGGTGAATGTGAGCCCTTGAATGAAAACACACTTGTGATCCGACGGTTGATGTTGCTCAAGACGGTGTTGGGGAGGATCATGGAAGCTTGTTGAAGTGTTTAGAGCATGTGGGGGCATAGTGGGCAGGTCGGCTGACCCCACTTTGTGGGCCCACTGCTTTGATTTTTTCTTCATTTTGTTCCTATAAGCAAATAAAGACATGTACATGTGGAACCAAGTGAATTGTAGCAAAAATCTCTATGTCTTTTCTTGTTAGCTCCCAGAAAGAGTGTTTGTTGATAGTTTTGACTACGCAAATATATGGTGAAATTACCATCAACAAGACCCCCCACACTTAATTCTTTGCTCGTCCTCGAGTCTGTCGAGAATCTTCTCCAAGGTGTACCTTGGCGGATGTGCTCTTCTTGTAAGTAACTCATCCTAGATTCTTTTATAGCATTTGATATTCTGGTTCTAGTATAATAGTTATACAACTTGTATTCATTGGTCCATCGCTTTACTTTAGTAGAGTGCTCTAATCTCGCTAAGGGAACTTAGTGGGCCAAGGTTAGAGTAGTAAGATATAGTGTAAACATGGTGTTTAGGCTATAACGTACCTGTGTAGACCGCTTGTTTGCCTGGATTGTTTGTGGTAGCTAGTAGGTTGTGACAGGGCCTATCTAGTCTTTGTATTCCACCACGTGTTCGAGACAAGTTCTTAAAAGGCAGGGTTAGTGTCAACTGTGTAGCCCCTTCCAGTGGCGAAGCTAGAGCAAAATAGAGGATGGTGCAACTACAAATAAGTGATTAAGAGGTTTACCAAAATAAGTACCATTAGGATGGTCAAAAACATCAACATAGGCAAAATACATCATTTAACTTCAAGTCCCGAACATCCTCGACAATTTGACGGCCTAAAAAAAGGGAAAACGAATGACTTGTCATTCAACTTTCATTTTTTTCAACCAAAAAATGAACAAATGAAAATAAATATAATCTGTTACCTTTAATCTTCATCTTGAAATCTACGTCCTTGCATTTTCATGAAGCGACGAACATGGCGTTATTTGTGACTTTCATCATCTCTTCTTTCTCCACATAGCAAATAAGGCAATTATTCATAAATTCATCACCAATGCAATTGCACAAAGTTGTCTTGACAATCTTCATGTGGGAGAAAATCCTCTCAACTGTAGTAGTAGCAACAGGCAACACTAGTACAAGCTTCATGAGTCAATAAACTAATGGATATCGATCATGTTTTCTAGTCTCCACCATTCTTTGAGAAAGCTCAGCAACAGTTTGTAGGTTAGAGAACCTATCATCATCTTTCACATCAGATATGTAGACGCCAAGCTGGTGGCTAAGGTCCCTCAAACCCCCCAAATCAAAATCATGTGGATAAAGCTTTGCAAGGCTCATCAAATTCTCCAAATTAAAATCATGAAATGAGTCTCTCGGACTAAAAGAAACTGAGCAAATAAGCAACTGAGAGCTTGTTTCATTGAAGCAGTTGTCAAGCTCTTGAAGTAGCCAATCAATAACATTATTGAAACAATCAACTTGATAGTAATGTTTGTTTGTAATTCCAGATCTATGCCTCCGCTTCTTGGGATCAATATATTCATCGTCCATTTCCAATTTGGAAATATCATTCTTGTCACAAAATTATGGCATCCTTCTTATCACTAAATAACCGGCATCCTAACCGCATCATAACCAGCATCATAACCGGCATCCTTCTTATCTCTAAATAAGAAACAACAAAAATAATATGCTCTATCTTTGGATTCACTATATTCAAGCCAATCAAACTCATCAAACCATTCTGGAACAAACCTTCTCGAACTCCACCAATATGTGTCGCAGGAAAATCAAATGTACAAGGTTGGCAAGGCCTATTCTCCAAATACTTCCTTCTCACTCTCTCTCTGAGATTAGGATGGTAATCATCAATTTGTTTCCTTAATCCTGGATCATATTTAATCTCCTCCTCCCAATTGATATCATCCAAACAAAAATTCTGAGGATTATTGGCATCATCAGGCTCTGGTGCTTTCCTTTTAAAATACCATAACATCAAGTAACCTGCAATTAGTTGAGAATTGAGAAATTAGATTAATTCAGAAAGAAAAGAGAAGCACGGAGCATCTAATATTTACCTTAAATCCTTGATTCCTGTTGCAGTTGGGTGATGCTGTGATGGGCTAATCACTGAATTGCCTGCAGCCTGCACCTATCAGAATTGCTGAATCAGCAAATCTCGCTGCGGCGCTACCTGCTTGTGACTGGTGAGCAAAAGAGCGAGAGTCGAGAGCCGAGAGGGAAGCGAGACAGCGACAGGTGAGCGCACCGCGGCACAACTGCAAAAGACGAACCATCGCTGACTTGCTGCGACAGGAACTCTGACAGATGGATTCATCGATTGGCCTTCCTGCTAGCTTCTTTGATCGGCTGACTGCCTGACTGGGCTGCTGTTGCTGAGCTATGGGTGGTGCAGTTTATTGGGCTTTGGGTGGGGCATATAGGGCCAAATCTTGGGTGCTATAAGGTAAAAGAAAAAATGAGGGTGGTGCATCTGCACCCACAGGGCACAACGTGCCTTTGCCCCTGGCCCCTTTGGGTAGGGGTTTCGTCCCCTACTATCTCGACTACCGCTTCCGTGAGTAAGGCGAGATAATCGCCGGTATACCTATCTTACCTGACCAGATACCATAAGCTATAGGAATCCTCTCTACCCAACTATCCTAAACCCTTTGCAGCATCATAGGACAACTTTGATCCTTAGTTCACTTCTCGTTCCCTGTGGAAATCACGATACCTGGAATACTACTGGTGAAGGCTACATTGACAACCGTACACTTGCAGTTTACCCGTTTGCCACTTTAGGTCTCAACAGCGCCCTAGGTGGGGAACGTGGAATGGGTATATGTATATCACTATGACGCATTGCTTTTACGTATTGTCAGGAGGAAAATGTAAACGTTGCTCCCCTCCCTATTTTTCGTGTTAGGTAAATATCAAATATGCTTATTACTTGGTCGTCAATCAAGACGTAAATTTTTTTGGTATGAGAGATATTTTTTCCCTTGCATGCAGATTGATTACCATGAAATTACTACGTGTTTTCTTCTTCTCTTCCTTTTTCTCTCTTTGTGACGAGAGAAGAGGGAAACTTGACTCTTGGGGCCCTAGAATCCAGCCGACAGCCGATTGGACATTTCACGGGCCAGAAGTAGCCACCATGGCATGTGGGTCACTCGAACCAAGCCTACCTCAGCCCATGTACTCTGGGCCGACACCGACGCAGACCACCTATCTTATTATATTAAGAAACCAAACCACGGTACATCCCTAGTCTTAAACAAAACACCCTGGCAAAAATGGGGTTAGGGAATCCACTCACCGGCGTTTGTAGAAGAAGCTTTGGGGGGCGGTGGCCATGACACGATGGTTGTGGCGGGTGAGACGGTAGTCGGGCGGAGTCGCGAGGGCGCCGCCCACCGGGGCAGTGGGATGCGGGTGGTTAGGGGAGGACGGACTCGAGGGCAGAAGTGGGAGGTGGGTGGCGCGATGAGGCGGCGGGAGCTGCGGGCCGCGGGTGTTGGAAGTCGGGGGCGGGGACAAGGATGACGCTGCGAGGTCGCGCGAACTATCGCGCGTTAACTTCGTCCCATGTCTATCGTTGGCATTATAGTGAATACATTACACCTAGGTATACCAACTGTTGAAGAGTAAACGTCATATTGCTAACTCGCTATAATATCACCTATTTATTTGATATGAATCGGATCCATCCTCAAAACATCATAACAATTGGTACGTTACCATACCAAGCCATGTCTCTACAGTATCCATTTGTTACTTTGGTTCTCTATAGTATCCATTTGTTACTTTGATGCGAATTAACTTCGGTCTCAAAATATTAGAACGATTAGGATGTCATCGTGGCTATTTTCGTAGTAAGTTATATTGGTCTACCATTGGTAGTACAAAACGAATAACACATCAATTCCCTATAGCAATATGTTTTTGGATGATTAGTATTTACTAACAATAGCACTCAAACGAATACATCAAGTTTAAACTATCATCACATAGTGCCACAGATGCATGTAGCCAACATAGCATCTCACTGTCATTCCTATGTTGGTTTAAGTCTACCATCTATATAACACTAAAACATAGAACTTATCTTGTACCATATATATAGGCTTTACCTTTTGGTAAGTTAAGTATATGTTAAAGCGTATGTGACACTATTTAGCATATAGGTGTTACATTGTTGATGAGTTAAGTCTATGCTAAAGCGGATGGTACACTATTTAGCACATAGACGTTGCCTTTTAGATAAAACTAGTAAAAGAAGTGTGTGCTATGAAGAACAAGTGTCTTGTATAGGTAGGTAATAATCTTTTGAGCCTTGAGACACATGAAAAAGGTGTCAACTTGAATCTTTATAGTACAACTTGCCTACTACTCATTTTTTCAAAATGTATTGAACTAAACTCTACATGGTAAGCTTGATATTGTCATTCCATTCAACAACAAATAGGAGTACGATAATCAATATCTTTCAACCTACACTTTCCTTGACTTAAACCATAGATTCTTTAAATTCTCCTTATCATTAGTTCAACAAAAACCCACAGGCCAAGATTCATTTTCAATCTCTACTTTTTGGTGATTGATGACAACATAATCAAAGGTCACAATAAAATGGGTAAGAAATTTAGCTTATGTATCTCAAGATATAGTTTGCTCCCCCACTAAAAGAGTTGATTTCAATCAAACTACCTAACAAACTCCATCCTTGCATATATTTAGAGAAAAGTGTGAGTTCACCCAATCTCATTGCATATGTGGGTGCAACAAGTGTGAACTATGAAATATGTGACGCGAATGACATGATATATCACTTCAATACATAACTACGAAAAACATCAAATCACACAAGGATACAAACTTGACAAACTAACATTAACTCCTTGCATTAATTAAAGTCTTTCCCTAACATCACAACACACCACATGGTTCACCAAAGTGATTATAGTACATCATACCTTACATGTCCACAAGACCAATAAAAGATTTTGAAAGATAGATAGGGGTACTGCTGGAATAGATGGTTGGACAAAACATCTGTGCAAAGCCAAATACTTTGCCTACCTTGAAACACAGCAAAAAACAAAAAATAAGATACCTCACACCTGATGGAATCATATTGCCAGAAAGGAAACAACAATAGCTAAAGCTCCCAGTGTATCACTAGTTGTCATCGTTGTTGTTAAAGTCCTACTCATGTCCTCCCATGTCCTTTTCTTTCGTCTCCTTACTTTCCTTCTCAACAGCAACTCCAATGAACAACGTGTAAGCTTTTGGATGAGCCCATGGGTCCACAAAAAGTCGGAGGAGGGAAACTACCATAGTTTTGTCCACTAGGAGATGTCGGGAGCTCAAGCTTGGCTTCAATGGCCTTTTGCCTTTCTTCAATTTTATTCAACTTTTGTTGCATGAACTCATTAAGCTTGTGCATGGCTTCAGCATTGTAAGAGCACACATTGAATATGGCCTTAAGAAAGTGAGAGATCGTCAAAGATGAACTGCCACATTGATGGCAAGAAAGGAGGAAGTCCTTAGAGGTGGCGAAGGATCCCTAGAAGTGGTAGCTGGTTGTGGAAGGTCCTTCATGAGCAGCAACTTATAATGATTATGCTTTAATGCCTTGTAGAGAGTGCATGTCGAAGCATGCTCAATCATCCTCATGATATAAGGAGCATAACCACAACTTCTGGTTGGTGTATAGGAGCAAATCCAAATCTCTTGCCAAATGAAATCCACCACACTAAAACCTTTCTTCTTCCTATCTGACATCCACACAAGCAAATTCCTTGACATATCACGAACTAAGGTAGAATCTCAAAATTTAGGATCCACTGTCATGCAAAAAAGCGAGTTGAGGTACTTGTAATATGGAATCAACCCATGTGTAGTCCCAAACTCAACATTACCATTCTCGTTGTACCGTCACCAAGGTCCCGATCTCTCACTCTCGTAGCCATGGTGATCACCGTGAGTCCACCCATGCACATGGGATTTCGTGGGCTAGCGCCTTTCCCTAGAGGATTGGCAAGCGTGTCGCAGGGCGGCCTGCACATCATAGCACACGAGAGGCAGATGAAGGATGTGATGAGGACATGGCAGGAGTAGATGAAGCGATCGAGGTTACCTTTCCCCATATCACCACCCCCAAGCGAGTGTTTGGAGGCCATGATTCTGGGATAAGTCTGGTGGATTATGCATCGCAAAATAAGAGTACCATGGCTAGGAACAACCGGATGAAAATCCCTACATCAATAAAAAGCAAGATGTGCTTATGGATCATTGGTTTTGGAATATCTTTCAGTGTGACTAGTATGTCTCTGTGATAAAAGCCAAGAGTTGTCCTATTGTTCCAATGAAACGAGTTCATTGGCAGCATAAGCATGATAAGAGGGATGATGTTTTTGACCAAGTGATCACCATGTGCCAGACAAGGAATATATATTCCATCATGGAGTACCATGGTGATTGGAATGAGGAGGTTGTGGCTTAGTTTTATGCCACTCTCTATGTTGAAGAGGACCACGAAGGGAAAGAATCCATCTTCTATTGGATGACAGAAGGTCATCGTCTCTCTTGCTCAAGGACATCCTTTGCTTTGCTCTTGGATTTGATCTTCAAGATCTTCAGAAGACAAGGTTGCACTCTTATGATGTGATGGGGGATGAGGAGATCGCTTTTATGTATGATGAGGAGTATGGTAATGTTGAGTTTGGGACTACACATGGGTTGATTCCATATTACAAGTACCTCAACTCGCTTTTTTGCATGACAGTGGATCCTAAATTTTGAGATTCTACCTTAGTTCGTGATATGTCAAGGAATTTGCTTGTGTGGATGTCAGATAGGAAGAAGAAAGGTTTTAGTGTGGTGGATTTCATTTGGCAAGAGATTTGGATTTGCTCCTATACACCAACCAGAAGTTGTGGTTATGCTCCTTATATCATGAGGATGATTGAGCATGCTTCGACATGCACTCTCTACAAGGCATTAAAGCATAATCATTATAAGTTGCTGCTCATGAAGGACCTTCCACAACCAGCTACCACTTCTAGGGATCCTTCGCCACCTCTAAGGACTTCCTCCTTTCTTGCCATCAATGTGGCAGTTCATCTTTGACGATCTCTCACTTTCTTAAGGCCATATTCAATGTGTGCTCTTACAATGCTGAAGCCATGCACAAGCTTAATGAGTTCATGCAACAAAAGTTGAATAAAATTGAAGAAAGGCAAAAGGCCATTGAAGCCAAGCTTGAGCTCCCGACATCTCCTAGTGGACAAAACTATGGTAGTTTCCCTCCTCCGACTTTTTGTGGACCCATGGGCTCATCCAAAAGCTTACACGTTGTTCATTGGAGTTGCTGTTGAGAAGGAAAGTAAGGAGACGAAAGAAAAGGACATGGGAGGACATGAGTAGGACTTTAACAACAACGATGACAACTAGTGATACACTGGGAGCTTTAGCTATTGTTGTTTCCTTTCTGGCAATATGATTCCATCAGGTGTGAGGTATCTTATTTTTTGTTTTTTGCTGTGTTTCAAGGTAGGCAAAGTATTTGGCTTTGCACAGATGTTTTGTCCAACCATCTATTCCAGCAGTACCCCTATCTATCTTTCAAAATCTTTTATTGGTCTTGTGGACATGTAAGGTATGATGTACTATAATCACTTTGGTGAACCATGTGGTGTGTTGTGATGTTAGGGAAAGACTTTAATTAATGCAAGGAGTTAATGTTAGTTTGTCAAGTTTGTATCCTTGTGTGATTTGATGTTTTTCGTAGTTATGTATTGAAGTGATATATCATGTCATTCGCGTCACATATTTCATAGTTCACACTTGTTGCACCCACATATGCAATGAGATTGGGTGAACTCACACTTTTCTCTAAATATATGCAAGGATGGAGTTTGTTAGGTAGTTTGATTGAAATCAACTCTTTTAGTGGGGGAGCAAACTATATCTTGAGATACATAAGCTAAATTTCTTACCCATTTTATTGTGACCTTTGATTATGTTGTCATCAATCACCAAAAAGTAGAGATTGAAAATGAATCTTGGCCTGTGGGTTTTTGTTGAACTAATGATAAGGAGAATTTAAAGAATCTATGGTTTAAGTCAAGGAAAGTGTAGGTTGAAAGAATATTGATTATCGTACTCCTATTTGTTGTTGAATGGAATGACAATATCAAGCTTACCATGTAGAGTTTAGTTCAATACATTTTGAAAAAATGAGTAGTAGGCAAGTTGTACTATAAAGATTCAAGTTGACACCTTTTTCATGTGTCTCAAGGCTCAAAAGATTATTACCTACCTATACAAGACACTTGTTCTTCATAGCACACACTTCTTTTACTAGTTTTATCTAAAAGGCAACGTCTATGTGCTAAATAGTGTACCATCCGCTTTAGCATAGACTTAACTCATCAACAATGTAACACCTATATGCTAAATAGTGTCACATACGCTTTAACATATACTTAACTTACCAAAAGGTAAAGCCTATATATATGGTACAAGATAAGTTCTATGTTTTAGTGTTATATAGATGGTAGACTTAAACCAACATAGGAATGACAGTGAGATGCTATGTTGGCTACATGCATCTGTGGCACTATGTGATGATAGTTTAAACTTGATGTATTCGTTTGAGTGCTATTGTTAGTAAATACTAATCATCCAAAAACATATTGCTATAGGGAATTGATGTGTTATTCGTTTTGTACTACCAATGGTAGACCAATATAACTTACTACGAAAATAGCCACGATGACATCCTAATCGTTCTAATATTTTGAGACCGAAGTTAATTCGCATCAAAGTAACAAATGGATACTATAGAGAACCAAAGTAACAAATGGATACTGTAGAGACATGGCTTGGTATGGTAACGTACCAATTGTTATGATGTTTTGAGGATGGATCCGATTCATATCAAATAAATAGGTGATATTATAGCGAGTTAGCAATATGACGTTTACTCTTCAACAGTTGGTATACCTAGGTGTAATGTATTCACTATAATGCCAACGATAGACATGGGACGAAGTTAACGCGCGATAGTTCGCGCGACCTCGCCAGCGTCATCCTTGTCCCCGCCCCCGACTTCCAACACCCGCGGCCCGCAGCTCCCGCCGCCTCATCGCGCCACCCACCTCCCACTTCTGCCCTCGAGTCCGTCCTCCCCTAACCACCCCGCATCCCACTGCCCCGGTGGGCGGCGCCCTCGCGACTCCGCCCGACTACCGTCTCACCCGCCACAACCATCGTGTCATGGCCACCGCCCCCCAAAGCTTCTTCTACAAACGCCGGTGAGTGGATTCCCTAACCCCATTTTTGCCAGGGTGTTTTGTTTAAGACTAGGGATGTACCGTGGTTTGGTTTCTTAATATAATAAGATAGGTGGTCTGCGTCGGTGTCGGCCCAGAGTACATGGGCTGAGGTAGGCTTGGTTCGAGTGACCCACATGCCATGGTGGCTACTTCTGGCCCGTGAAATGTCCAATCGGCTGTCGGCTGGATTCTAGGGCCCCAAGAGTCAAGTTTCCCTCTTCTCTCGTCACAAAGAGAGAAAAAGGAAGAGAAGAAGAAAACACGTAGTAATTTCATGGTAATCAATCTGCATGCAAGGGAAAAAATATCTCGTCATACCAAAAAAATTTACGTCTTGATTGACGACCAAGTAATAAGCATATTTGATATTTACCTAACACGAAAAATAGGGAGGGGAGCAACGTTTACATTTTCCTCCTGACAATACGTAAAAGCAATGCGTCATAGTGATATACATATACCCATTCCACGTTCCCCACCTAGGGCGCTGTTGAGACCTAAAGTGGCAAACGGGTAAACTGCAAGTGTACGGTTGTCAATGTAGCCTTCACCAGTAGTATTCCAGGTATCGTGATTTCCACAGGGAACGAGAAGTGAACTAAGGATCAAAGTTGTCCTATGATGCTGCAAAGGGTTTAGGATAGTTGGGTAGAGAGGATTCCTATAGCTTATGGTATCTGGTCAGGTAAGATAGGTATACCGGCGATTATCTCGCCCTTACTCACGGAAGCGGTAGTCGAGATAGTAGGGGACGAAACCCCTACCCAAAGGGGCCAGGGGCAAAGGCACGTTGTGCCCTGTGGGTGCAGATGCACCACCCTCATTTTTTCTTTTACCTTATAGCACCCAAGATTTGGCCCTATATGCCCCACCCAAAGCCCAATAAACTGCACCACCCATAGCTCAGCAACAGCAGCCCAGTCAGGCAGTCAGCCGATCAAAGAAGCTAGCAGGAAGGCCAATCGATGAATCCATCTGTCAGAGTTCCTGTCGCAGCAAGTCAGCGATGGTTCGTCTTTTGCAGTTGTGCCGCGGTGCGCTCACCTGTCGCTGTCTCACTTCCCTCTCGGCTCTCGACTCTCGCTCTTTTGCTCACCAGTCACAAGCAGGTAGCGCCGCAGCGAGATTTGCTGATTCAGCAATTCTGATAGGTGCAGTTTATTGGGCTTTGGGTGGGGCATATAGGGCCAAATCTTGGGTGCTATAAGGTAAAAGAAAAAATGAGGGTGGTGCATCTGCACCCACAGGGCACAACGTGCCTTTGCCCCTGGCCCCTTTGGGTAGGGGTTTCGTCCCCTACTATCTCGACTACCGCTTCCGTGAGTAAGGGCGAGATAATCGCCGGTATACCTATCTTACCTGACCAGATACCATAAGCTATAGGAATCCTCTCTACCCAACTATCCTAAACCCTTTGCAGCATCATAGGACAACTTTGATCCTTAGTTCACTTCTCGTTCCCTGTGGAAATCACGATACCTGGAATACTACTGGTGAAGGCTACATTGACAACCGTACACTTGCAGTTTACCCGTTTGCCACTTTAGGTCTCAACAGCGCCCTAGGTGGGGAACGTGGAATGGGTATATGTATATCACTATGACGCATTGCTTTTACGTATTGTCAGGAGGAAAATGTAAACGTTGCTCCCCTCCCTATTTTTCGTGTTAGGTAAATATCAAATATGCTTATTACTTGGTCGTCAATCAAGACGTAAATTTTTTTGGTATGAGAGATATTTTTTCCCTTGCATGCAGATTGATTACCATGAAATTACTACGTGTTTTCTTCTTCTCTTCCTTTTTCTCTCTTTGTGACGAGAGAAGAGGGAAACTTGACTCTTGGGGCCCTAGAATCCAGCCGACAGCCGATTGGACATTTCACGGGCCAGAAGTAGCCACCATGGCATGTGGGTCACTCGAACCAAGCCTACCTCAGCCCATGTACTCTGGGCCGACACCGACGCAGACCACCTATCTTATTATATTAAGAAACCAAACCACGGTACATCCCTAGTCTTAAACAAAACACCCTGGCAAAAATGGGGTTAGGGAATCCACTCACCGGCGTTTGTAGAAGAAGCTTTGGGGGGCGGTGGCCATGACACGATGGTTGTGGCGGGTGAGACGGTAGTCGGGCGGAGTCGCGAGGGCGCCGCCCACCGGGGCAGTGGGATGCGGGTGGTTAGGGGAGGACGGACTCGAGGGCAGAAGTGGGAGGTGGGTGGCGCGATGAGGCGGCGGGAGCTGCGGGCCGCGGGTGTTGGAAGTCGGGGGCGGGGACAAGGATGACGCTGGCGAGGTCGCGCGAACTATCGCGCGTTAACTTCGTCCCATGTCTATCGTTGGCATTATAGTGAATACATTACACCTAGGTATACCAACTGTTGAAGAGTAAACGTCATATTGCTAACTCGCTATAATATCACCTATTTATTTGATATGAATCGGATCCATCCTCAAAACATCATAACAATTGGTACGTTACCATACCAAGCCATGTCTCTACAGTATCCATTTGTTACTTTGGTTCTCTATAGTATCCATTTGTTACTTTGATGCGAATTAACTTCGGTCTCAAAATATTAGAACGATTAGGATGTCATCGTGGCTATTTTCGTAGTAAGTTATATTGGTCTACCATTGGTAGTACAAAACGAATAACACATCAATTCCCTATAGCAATATGTTTTTGGATGATTAGTATTTACTAACAATAGCACTCAAACGAATACATCAAGTTTAAACTATCATCACATAGTGCCACAGATGCATGTAGCCAACATAGCATCTCACTGTCATTCCTATGTTGGTTTAAGTCTACCATCTATATAACACTAAAACATAGAACTTATCTTGTACCATATATATAGGCTTTACCTTTTGGTAAGTTAAGTATATGTTAAAGCGTATGTGACACTATTTAGCATATAGGTGTTACATTGTTGATGAGTTAAGTCTATGCTAAAGCGGATGGTACACTATTTAGCACATAGACGTTGCCTTTTAGATAAAACTAGTAAAAGAAGTGTGTGCTATGAAGAACAAGTGTCTTGTATAGGTAGGTAATAATCTTTTGAGCCTTGAGACACATGAAAAAGGTGTCAACTTGAATCTTTATAGTACAACTTGCCTACTACTCATTTTTTCAAAATGTATTGAACTAAACTCTACATGGTAAGCTTGATATTGTCATTCCATTCAACAACAAATAGGAGTACGATAATCAATATCTTTCAACCTACACTTTCCTTGACTTAAACCATAGATTCTTTAAATTCTCCTTATCATTAGTTCAACAAAAACCCACAGGCCAAGATTCATTTTCAATCTCTA
>JAHUYU010002466.1:0-22893 GCA_030439765.1 Tripidium arundinaceum
ATTGCGAACGATAGGGCACAGATTACCTCCCACGTTGGTTGGACCACCTTGGGTGGAATTGGCAAGTGCCGTGTCTGCTTCTTCTTGATGGCGTCGCGCGCAGTCGGCGTTCCTTCCTTCGCGAGCATGGCGCTCGACACTGGTTTCTCCGTCACAGGTAGCGCTGTCATGGCTGACCATGAATAATTCTCCGCCAAAGCACCTAGGCATGATGGAATAACTAATGGTGGTGCTGGTGGAGTCCTCTAAATCTAACTCCAGACTTTCCTCCAAGACGGTGAGTAGGGAGTCGTCGTCGAGCGGTCGAATCAGTACCATGTTCACCGCCGGCGCGATCTGATCGGCCTTAGGCAGATCGGATCTGGAGAGGTTGTAGCTGTGCTCGATCTGGTCGACGAAGTGATCCTATGAGGCGTCTTGGTAGATGGCCTCCAAATTGGTTAGCCCGAAGGGATGGGCTACCATCATGCTCTCCATTGGGGCTTCCTGACCGGCCTTAGGCAAATCGGATCTAGGGAGTGGTCGGCGTCGAACCGTACGCCCCTCCAGAGTAGCTGTGATCACCAAATCTTCGTGTTGCCACCTTGGATGGCTTGAAGGAGTGGAGCACTTGATGATAGCCTCCTGGTAGCCGTCGCTTCCGGTAAGACCGATTCCGCAAGAGATAAGTAGTCGGCTAAGCCTTTGCCAACATGGTCAATGGAGACGATCAGATCGGATTTCCTCGGCTGACGAGGCGCCAGACGGCGAGCCCTCAGTGAGGAAGGTGACCCCGAAAGAGGTTCTGAGATTGGATTTGCTGATGCAGGTGTTGTCGCAGTTGGCACAGGATTATCCTGCACCGTCTCCACGATCTCCCATTTGCCGTTGGCGTTGATGACCCAAGAGATGGATCCAACCGTGAAGGACTAGCCTAGCCTGGAGGAGAACGAGGAGCTTGGAACGCGCACCATCTGGTTCACCATGGGAACAGCACGCACATCCCTACCTGGCATGTCAACTGTCGACAAAATATCATCGATAGTCCACCGAGGGGTATACCCACGATGGTAGATTGTATGGTGGATCTGCGCGTGAACAGGAACTAGATAGCAACAGAGACACAAGATTTAGACAGGTTCAGGCCGTCAATACGACGTAATACGCTACGTCCTGTGTTCTGCTAGATTGTATT
Source organism: Tripidium arundinaceum (assembly GCA_030439765.1). Classification (NCBI taxonomy): domain Eukaryota; kingdom Viridiplantae; phylum Streptophyta; class Magnoliopsida; order Poales; family Poaceae; genus Tripidium; species Tripidium arundinaceum. Next base: position 1,175 of record JAHUYU010002466.1, read on the forward strand.
GTATGTGGTGGAATAATGAGGCAATGAGAGATGAGATTTGAGGGGTCCCCTACCCGCCTTATATAGGTGGGGGGCAGGGTTACAGGTCGGTGAGATCTAAATCTAGTCAGTTACATGATAATCATTATAAGGAATAAACTTCATCTGATCAGATTGTATCTTAGTCATGGGACATTGATAGTCACCAAACTTATCGCCCTTCACAACAGGTGCAGCCATAGGTGAACATTTACTCATGTTATATCTCTCAAGTACTTTCTTAATGTACGAAGTTTGAGACAAACCTAACACACCTTTGGACCTATCTCGGTGCATCTCAATGCCCAGAACGTAAGAGGCTTCACCGAGATCCTTCATATCAAAGTTAGATGAGAGGAACCCCTTCTTGCAGCATGTTCTTATCACTGCTTGCTAATAGAATATCATCCACATAAAGTACTAGGATAATAAACTTGCTCCCCTTGACCTTAATATATATGCAGTTGTCCCTTTTATTTTTAGCAAATCCAAAATTCCGAATCACATTATCAAACTTAATATACCACTATCTAGACGCTTGTTTAAGTCCATAGATAGATTTCTTTAGTCTGCAGCACATACGTTCCTTGCCTTCCACAATAAAACCTTCCGGTTGAGTCATGTATACATTCTCATGCAAGTCACCATTAAGGAATGCAGTCTTGACGTCCATCTGATGTAGCTCTAAATCATAATGAGCAACAAGCTCCAAGATGATTCTACGTGAATCTTTCGATGAGATGGGAGAGAAAGTCTTATTATAATCAATCCCTCCTATTTGCGTAAAGCCTTTTCCTACAAGCCTTGCCTTGAACTTTTTCACCTTCCCTTTGGAGTCATATTTAGTTTTATAGACCCATTTGCTGCTTACTGGCTTGATGTTGGCGGTCCTTAACTCACATTTTTAACCGCCAAATATCCACTAAAATAAACACCAAACTTAGTGATAGGGTTTATAAACTAACAGATTCCACAAGTTTTGGTGATTTATCATGTGCAGGACAATATAGATGAAAAATATGGAAAATAAAATTAAAATGCGCAAACACGCAAAGCGTAATTCATCCCGCGCAAAGCAAAAGAGGGAAAAGGTCCACCTACCTGATACAACTGGGCCCCAAACTCACAGAGGCGCGGCCCAGGCCCAGCAGACGATCCACCAGAGCAAGGCGGTTGCAGGGCGGCTCCAGCAGGGGGCGGCGGCACCCAGGGGGCGGCGGCACCCTTAACTCCACTGCCTCCAGTGCGCCACACGTGGGCCCTCTCATCAATGCCCCAAGGCGATTTTATGCGGGATCCCTCGAATATTCCTGTGGGAGGTATAACCCCAGGTACCCACATGAGGATACATGGGCCGCACCGTCAGGGGTGGTCCAGCCCACAAGATCAAGACGCGCGGCGCACGGTACTGCTCGGCGTGCATCTCAAGGCTTGATGAAGGAATCTTAAAGATAGAGATAGATCTGATCGGATATGCAAGATATCGTATTCCTTATAATGATTATCATGTAACTGACTAGATTTAGATCTCACCGACCTGTAACCCTGCCCCCCACCTATATAAGGCGGGTAGGGGGACCCCTCAAATCTCATCTCTCATTGCCTCATTATTCCACCACATACAATACAATCTAGCAGAACACAGGACGTAGCGTATTACGTCGTATTGACGGCCTGAACCTGTCTAAATCTTGTGTCTCTGTTGCTATCTAGTTCCTGTTCACGCGCAGATCCACCATACAATCTACCATCGTGGGTATACCCCTCGGTGGACTATCGATGATATTTTGTCGACAGTTGACATGCCAGGTAGGGATGTGCGTGCTGTTCCCATGGTGAACCAGATGGTGCGCGTTCCAAGCTCCTCGTTCTCCTCCAGGCTAGGCTAGTCCTTCACGGTTGGATCCATCTCTTGGGTCATCAACGCCAACGGCAAATGGGAGATCGTGGAGACGGTGCAGGATAATCCTGTGCCAACTGCGACAACACCTGCATCAGCAAATCCAATCTCAGAACCTCTTTCGGGGTCACCTTCCTCACTGAGGGCTCGCCGTCTGGCGCCTCGTCAGCCGAGGAAATCCGATCTGATCGTCTCCATTGACCATGTTGGCAAAGGCTTAGCCGACTACTTATCTCTTGCGGAATCGGTCTTACCGGAAGCGACGGCTACCAGGAGGCTATCATCAAGTGCTCCACTCCTTCAAGCCATCCAAGGTGGCAACACGAAGATTTGGTGATCACAGCTACTCTGGAGGGGCGTACGGTTCGACGCCGACCACTCCCTAGATCCGATTTGCCTAAGGCCGGTCAGGAAGCCCCAATGGAGAGCATGATGGTAGCCCATCCCTTCGGGCTAACCAATTTGGAGGCCATCTACCAAGACGCCTCATAGGATCACTTCGTCGACCAGATCGAGCACAGCTACAACCTCTCCAGATCCGATCTGCCTAAGGCCGATCAGATCGCGCCGGCGGTGAACATGGTACTGATTCGACCGCTCGACGACGACTCCCTACTCACCGTCTTGGAGGAAAGTCTGGAGTTAGATTTAGAGGACTCCACCAGCACCACCATTAGTTATTCCATCATGCCTAGGTGCTTTGGCGGAGAATTATTCATGGTCAGCCATGACAGCGCTACCTGTGACGGAGAAACCAGTGTCGAGCGCCATGCTCGCGAAGGAAGGAACGCCGACTGCGCGCGACGCCATCAAGAAGAAGCAGACACGGCACTTGCCAATTCCACCCAAGGTGGTCCAACCAACGTGGGAGGTAATCTGTGCCCTATCGTTCGCAATCTTGACCAAGAATTCTACCGCGTTGGTGACCAGGACGTTGAGTAGATGCTGAGCGCCAACCTAGCCATGGCCGCTCACGAGTTGGACAGACCCCAACAGACGCCGGAGATTGACAAGGTCAGAGCGCTGCTTAAAGTAGCCTAGGTTCAAGTCAACCAGCTCCGCAACGACGAAGCTCCCTCTCACTCGACTGCATCGAACCGCCAACGCTCGATAGGTCGACAGCCGTCCCACTCCCGTCGAGCGAGGGGGGAGCCATTACTCCGGTGCCCACCATCGGGGCGATGACCAGTACCTCGTCGGTGGCTCAAGAGGCAACCACCCCATTAATCCTGCCCAGCAAGGGGCCGGCAACTGACCTCCTCAACCAGCTCAGGCCGATCGAGGCATTGCCAACCAGGAAGTTGAGCAGCCTGTAGGCGATGTCCGTGAAGTCCTCAACGTCTGCCATGATGCCCGTAACCGCATCGAGAGGCAACGCAACGAACGCCACGAACAGGAGGCTATTCGTCGGTAGCAGTTTGATAAAGAATTTGGTAATCCCGATGCTGATCTCCCTCCAGTCGCTGCTGCCGATGATCCCGAGGGACCTCGCCCTTTGGAGGCTATAAAAGGAGGAGGAGAACCCCCCCTCACACACACACACACACCACAAGGGCTCTCCTCACTCTTCTTCCAAGATGTAAAAGTAGTATTGCTCTAGTTGGGAGTTAGGGAGAGATGCTCAAGTTCCGGAGGAGTCCTTGGAGGTTCGGTATAATCTTGTATCGCTCCTTTGTAAGACTCGAGTATCAACATATTTACCTTCTCTAAATACTGAAATATCTTTCATGGTTATCTAGTTCATACCTTAGTGGTTTAGCTAAGCAATGGTTAGTATAGTGGTTCTACACCTTAGCATGGGATTACCGCTCGACCGAGTGCTCTAGTTATAGTACTTGACTAGAGTAGTAATCAATAGTATAGATGTGGTGTCTAGACTATAGGTTACCTGAGTTTGCGCCCAATCCCACGCATAGTTGTGGTAGCCCCAGAGGTGACAGCTCTGACCAGGCCTTTGTAATCCACCACATTCGGATTGGTGTTTCCATAGAGCTTTTTGGTAGCCTCACCCCGACCACTTTTTCTCACCCCCCTCGAGGATCGGAAAGGTACCGCTCCTCCAAAGTGTTATGGTGTAATCGCTATGTCTTACCCATTGTTTAGTTAATTCCTTTGGTCTATTCTAGAATGGAACCACAATAATAGAGAAGTATAAAGGAACCTTGAGCTCGCTCGTTGTCCTCCCAGCTTAGCTTGTCTACTCTTTTATCTACCATGGAGTTCTTCTGTGTGTGTCATTATACAAAACTCCTATTTTATCACTTACCCCCACATTAGTCTAGTCGGTATACTAGTTTGTGGATACATGATGGTTAACTATCAACTTCTTTTACCATTGCTTCCCTGAGGATAAATATGATACCCTGGAATACTCTTGGGTGAAAGCTACAACGGTATCCGTACGCTTGCGGATTTCTCTGTTTGCGTCAACTAATACCAACAAACTTTCTAGCGCCGTTGCTAGGGAAGCAATTGGCGTAAAGATTTTGATATTGACCTTGATGTCTACTAACTTAGTTTACCACTAGCTTTTGTGGGATTACCCTTGTCTTGTTGAGTGTGGAATAAACAGGGCAACACCAGCCGCTTGACCTTCCGGCACATTTCCACAAGAAAAAAAAGAAGAATCATCACGAGCCCAGGGTGCCCGATCATTTATGAACAATCAACACCTCCATCCTGCCATCTATAGAAAGGTATATGTATACATACTAACCATGTGCAGATGGAGAGAAGGTCGCCGTCAAGAGAAAACAAAACCATCATATGTGACGGAACAAATACATTGCATCACTCACAATTCCATCTCAAATTGTGGGTGATCGATCAAGGTATGAGAGAACCAACCCAAAAAAAATTTATCTTTCTCATTTTCACCACTGCATGTTTGCTTGATTCATCAAATATCTAGTGCTTTTTTCGGGTGGCTCCTAGACTTTGAACTGTATTCGGGCGCTATGCCTAGTCTAGGTGGATGGCAATTTTTTTTGTTATCTACCTATTCGATGCTCTTAGTCTAGCTTCGTAGTAGACGTATGTTAAACGGGACCATCGGATTCATATGTTGGCTTTGCCAGTCGGTATGATATCGGCAGATGGTTTGCGCTACGAGAAAAGGCTAAAGCCTAGATTTTCATGCACATCACTCATTCAATTAGATTTCCCTTTTCAAACCCATAGCATATTTGTTTAATTGCATTCATCCACCCCTCTTTTATTGCTTTGCATATATAAAAAAACTATGGTTCTCTAATTCAGCATTCAATGTTCTCACATCCGTTTGAATGAATCTCGTGTTTATCCTTTCATGCTTCCTTTCTCTACGCTAGTATGCTTTGGTTTGGGTGTGTTGGTCATACATCTTTTAAATTAAGCATGGTGCTTAGTTTGAAGTTTGGATGCGATGATCATACTTCCATAGGCTTTTTAAATTAAACATGATGCTTAGGTTAATTAGCCTACCTTAATCAAATTGGACATGGAGTCTAGTTTGATTTTTGAACCAAAACTGGTAAGTGTAGACTTTGGTTGCATGCATGGACTAAACCCTGCAAGAAATTATCGAATGAGTGATGTGCATGAAAATCTAGGCTTAGCCGACTACTTATCTCTTGCGGAATCGGTCTTACCGGAAGCGACGGCTACCAGGAGGCTATCATCAAGTGCTCCACTCCTTCAAGCCATCCAAGGTGGCAACACGAAGATTTGGTGATCACAGCTACTCTGGAGGGGCGTACGGTTCGACGCCGACCACTCCCTAGATCCGATTTGCCTAAGGCCGGTCAGGAAGCCCCAATGGAGAGCATGATGGTAGCCCATCCCTTCGGGCTAACCAATTTGGAGGCCATCTACCAAGACGCCTCATAGGATCACTTCGTCGACCAGATCGAGCACAGCTACAACCTCTCCAGATCCGATCTGCCTAAGGCCGATCAGATCGCGCCGGCGGTGAACATGGTACTGATTCGACCGCTCGACGACGACTCCCTACTCACCGTCTTGGAGGAAAGTCTGGAGTTAGATTTAGAGGACTCCACCAGCACCACCATTAGTTATTCCATCATGCCTAGGTGCTTTGGCGGAGAATTATTCATGGTCAGCCATGACAGCGCTACCTGTGACGGAGAAACCAGTGTCGAGCGCCATGCTCGCGAAGGAAGGAACGCCGACTGCGCGCGACGCCATCAAGAAGAAGCAGACACGGCACTTGCCAATTCCACCCAAGGTGGTCCAACCAACGTGGGAGGTAATCTGTGCCCTATCGTTCGCAATCTTGACCAAGAATTCTACCGCGTTGGTGACCAGGACGTTGAGTAGATGCTGAGCGCCAACCTAGCCATGGCCGCTCACGAGTTGGACAGACCCCAACAGACGCCGGAGATTGACAAGGTCAGAGCGCTGCTTAAAGTAGCCTAGGTTCAAGTCAACCAGCTCCGCAACGACGAAGCTCCCTCTCACTCGACTGCATCGAACCGCCAACGCTCGATAGGTCGACAGCCGTCCCACTCCCGTCGAGCGAGGGGGGGAGCCATTACTCCGGTGCCCACCATCGGGGCGATGACCAGTACCTCGTCGGTGGCTCAAGAGGCAACCACCCCATTAATCCTGCCCAGCAAGGGGCCGGCAACTGACCTCCTCAACCAGCTCAGGCCGATCGAGGCATTGCCAACCAGGAAGTTGAGCAGCCTGTAGGCGATGTCCGTGAAGTCCTCAACGTCTGCCATGATGCCCGTAACCGCATCGAGAGGCAACGCAACGAACGCCACGAACAGGAGGCTATTCGTCGGTAGCAGTTTGATAAAGAATTTGGTAATCCCGATGCTGATCTCCCTCCAGTCGCTGCTGCCGATGATCCCGAGGGACCTCGCCCTTTGGAGGCTATAAAAGGAGGAGGAGAACCCCCCCTCACACACACACACACACCACAAGGGCTCTCCTCACTCTTCTTCCAAGATGTAAAAGTAGTATTGCTCTAGTTGGGAGTTAGGGAGAGATGCTCAAGTTCCGGAGGAGTCCTTGGAGGTTCGGTATAATCTTGTATCGCTCCTTTGTAAGACTCGAGTATCAACATATTTACCTTCTCTAAATACTGAAATATCTTTCATGGTTATCTAGTTCATACCTTAGTGGTTTAGCTAAGCAATGGTTAGTATAGTGGTTCTACACCTTAGCATGGGATTACCGCTCGACCGAGTGCTCTAGTTATAGTACTTGACTAGAGTAGTAATCAATAGTATAGATGTGGTGTCTAGACTATAGGTTACCTGAGTTTGCGCCCAATCCCACGCATAGTTGTGGTAGCCCCAGAGGTGACAGCTCTGACCAGGCCTTTGTAATCCACCACATTCGGATTGGTGTTTCCATAGAGCTTTTTGGTAGCCTCACCCCGACCACTTTTTCTCACCCCCCTCGAGGATCGGAAAGGTACCGCTCCTCCAAAGTGTTATGGTGTAATCGCTATGTCTTACCCATTGTTTAGTTAATTCCTTTGGTCTATTCTAGAATGGAACCACAATAATAGAGAAGTATAAAGGAACCTTGAGCTCGCTCGTTGTCCTCCCAGCTTAGCTTGTCTACTCTTTTATCTACCATGGAGTTCTTCTGTGTGTGTCATTATACAAAACTCCTATTTTATCACTCACCCCCACATTAGTCTAGTCGGTATACTAGTTTGTGGATACATGATGGTTAACTATCAACTTCTTTTACCATTGCTTCCCTGAGGATAAATATGATACCCTGGAATACTCTTGGGTGAAAGCTACAACGGTATCCGTACGCTTGCGGATTTCTCTGTTTGCGTCAACTAATACCAACAAACTTTCTAGCGCCGTTGCTAGGGAAGCAATTGGCGTAAAGATTTTGATATTGACCTTGATGTCTACTAACTTAGTTTACCACTAGCTTTTGTGGGATTACCCTTGTCTTGTTGAGTGTGGAATAAACAGGGCAACACCAGCCGCTTGACCTTCCGGCACATTTCCACAAGAAAAAAAAGAAGAATCATCACGAGCCCAGGGTGCCCGATCATTTATGAACAATCAACACCTCCATCCTGCCATCTATAGAAAGGTATATGTATACATACTAACCATGTGCAGATGGAGAGAAGGTCGCCGTCAAGAGAAAACAAAACCATCATATGTGACGGAACAAATACATTGCATCACTCACAATTCCATCTCAAATTGTGGGTGATCGATCAAGGTATGAGAGAACCAACCCAAAAAAAATTTATCTTTCTCATTTTCACCACTGCATGTTTGCTTGATTCATCAAATATCTAGTGCTTTTTTCGGGTGGCTCCTAGACTTTGAACTGTATTCGGGCGCTATGCCTAGTCTAGGTGGATGGCAATTTTTTTTGTTATCTACCTATTCGATGCTCTTAGTCTAGCTTCGTAGTAGACGTATGTTAAACGGGACCATCGGATTCATATGTTGGCTTTGCCAGTCGGTATGATATCGGCAGATGGTTTGCGCTACGAGAAAAGGCTAAAGCCTAGATTTTCATGCACATCACTCATTCGATAATTTCTTGCAGGGTTTAGTCCATGCATGCAACCAAAGTCTACACTTACCAGTTTTGGTTCAAAAATCAAACTAGACTCCATGTCCAATTTGATTAAGGTAGGCTAATTAACCTAAGCATCATGTTTAATTTAAAAAGCCTATGGAAGTATGATCATCGCATCCAAACTTCAAACTAAGCACCATGCTTAATTTAAAAGATGTATGACCAACACACCCAAACCAAAGCATACTAGCGTAGAGAAAGGAAGCATGAAAGGATAAACACGAGATTCATTCAAACGGATGTGAGAACATTGAATGCTGAATTAGAGAACCATAGTTTTTTTATATATGCAAAGCAATAAAAGAGGGGTGGATGAATGCAATTAAACAAATATGCTATGGGTTTGAAAAGGGAAATCTAATTGAATGAGTGATGTGCATGAAAATCTAGGCTTTAGCCTTTTCTCGTAGCGCAAACCATCTGCCGATATCATACCGACTGGCAAAGCCAACATATGAATCCGATGGTCCCGTTTAACATACGTCTACTACGAAGCTAGACTAAGAGCATCGAATAGGTAGATAACAAAAAAAAATTGCCATCCACCTAGACTAGGCATAGCGCCCGAATACAGTTCAAAGTCTAGGAGCCACCCGAAAAAAGCACTAGATATTTGATGAATCAAGCAAACATGCAGTGGTGAAAATGAGAAAGATAAATTTTTTTTGGGTTGGTTCTCTCATACCTTGATCGATCACCCACAATTTGAGATGGAATTGTGAGTGATGCAATGTATTTGTTCCGTCACATATGATGGTTTTGTTTTCTCTTGACGGCGACCTTCTCTCCATCTGCACATGGTTAGTATGTATACATATACCTTTCTATAGATGGCAGGATGGAGGTGTTGATTGTTCATAAATGATCGGGCACCCTGGGCTCGTGATGATTCTTCTTTTTTTTCTTGTGGAAATGTGCCGGAAGGTCAAGCGGCTGGTGTTGCCCTGTTTATTCCACACTCAACAAGACAAGGGTAATCCCACAAAAGCTAGTGGTAAACTAAGTTAGTAGACATCAAGGTCAATATCAAAATCTTTACGCCAATTGCTTCCCTAGCAACGGCGCTAGAAAGTTTGTTGGTATTAGTTGACGCAAACAGAGAAATCCGCAAGCGTACGGATACCGTTGTAGCTTTCACCCAAGAGTATTCCAGGGTATCATATTTATCCTCAGGGAAGCAATGGTAAAAGAAGTTGATAGTTAACCATCATGTATCCACAAACTAGTATACCGACTAGACTAATGTGGGGGTGAGTGATAAAATAGGAGTTTTGTATAATGACACACACAGAAGAACTCCATGGTAGATAAAAGAGTAGACAAGCTAAGCTGGGAGGACAACGAGCGAGCTCAAGGTTCCTTTATACTTCTCTATTATTGTGGTTCCATTCTAGAATAGACCAAAGGAATTAACTAAACAATGGGTAAGACATAGCGATTACACCATAACACTTTGGAGGAGCGGTACCTTTCCGATCCTCGAGGGGGGTGAGAAAAAGTGGTCGGGGTGAGGCTACCAAAAAGCTCTATGGAAACACCAATCCGAATGTGGTGGATTACAAAGGCCTGGTCAGAGCTGTCACCTCTGGGGCTACCACAACTATGCGTGGGATTGGGCGCAAACTCAGGTAACCTATAGTCTAGACACCACATCTATACTATTGATTACTACTCTAGTCAAGTACTATAACTAGAGCACTCGGTCGAGCGGTAATCCCATGCTAAGGTGTAGAACCACTATACTAACCATTGCTTAGCTAAACCACTAAGGTATGAACTAGATAACCATGAAAGATATTTCAGTATTTAGAGAAGGTAAATATGTTGATACTCGAGTCTTACAAAGGAGCGATACAAGATTATACCGAACCTCCAAGGACTCCTCCGGAACTTGAGCATCTCTCCCTAACTCCCAACTAGAGCAATACTACTTTTACATCTTGGAAGAAGAGTGAGGAGAGCCCTTGTGGTGTGTGTGTGTGTGTGAGGGGGGGTTCTCCTCCTCCTTTTATAGCCTCCAAAGGGCGAGGTCCCTCGGGATCATCGGCAGCAGCGACTGGAGGGAGATCAGCATCGGGATTACCAAATTCTTTATCAAACTGCTACCGACGAATAGCCTCCTGTTCGTGGCGTTCGTTGCGTTGCCTCTCGATGCGGTTACGGGCATCATGGCAGACGTTGAGGACTTCACGGACATCGCCTACAGGCTGCTCAACTTCCTGGTTGGCAATGCCTCGATCGGCCTGAGCTGGTTGAGGAGGTCAGTTGCCGGCCCCTTGCTGGGCAGGATTAATGGGGTGGTTGCCTCTTGAGCCACCGACGAGGTACTGGTCATCGCCCCGATGGTGGGCACCGGAGTAATGGCTCCCCCCCTCGCTCGACGGGAGTGGGACGGCTGTCGACCTATCGAGCGTTGGCGGTTCGATGCAGTCGAGTGAGAGGGAGCTTCGTCGTTGCGGAGCTGGTTGACTTGAACCTAGGCTACTTTAAGCAGCGCTCTGACCTTGTCAATCTCCGGCGTCTGTTGGGGTCTGTCCAACTCGTGAGCGGCCATGGCTAGGTTGGCGCTCAGCATCTACTCAACGTCCTGGTCACCAACGCGGTAGAATTCTTGGTCAAGATTGCGAACGATAGGGCACAGATTACCTCCCACGTTGGTTGGACCACCTTGGGTGGAATTGGCAAGTGCCGTGTCTGCTTCTTCTTGATGGCGTCGCGCGCAGTCGGCGTTCCTTCCTTCGCGAGCATGGCGCTCGACACTGGTTTCTCCGTCACAGGTAGCGCTGTCATGGCTGACCATGAATAATTCTCCGCCAAAGCACCTAGGCATGATGGAATAACTAATGGTGGTGCTGGTGGAGTCCTCTAAATCTAACTCCAGACTTTCCTCCAAGACGGTGAGTAGGGAGTCGTCGTCGAGCGGTCGAATCAGTACCATGTTCACCGCCGGCGCGATCTGATCGGCCTTAGGCAGATCGGATCTGGAGAGGTTGTAGCTGTGCTCGATCTGGTCGACGAAGTGATCCTATGAGGCGTCTTGGTAGATGGCCTCCAAATTGGTTAGCCCGAAGGGATGGGCTACCATCATGCTCTCCATTGGGGCTTCCTGACCGGCCTTAGGCAAATCGGATCTAGGGAGTGGTCGGCGTCGAACCGTACGCCCCTCCAGAGTAGCTGTGATCACCAAATCTTCGTGTTGCCACCTTGGATGGCTTGAAGGAGTGGAGCACTTGATGATAGCCTCCTGGTAGCCGTCGCTTCCGGTAAGACCGATTCCAGCAAGAGATAAGTAGTCGGCTAAGCCTTTGCCAACATGGTCAATGGAGACGATCAGATCGGATTTCCTCGGCTGACGAGGCGCCAGACGGCGAGCCCTCAGTGAGGAAGGTGACCCCGAAAGAGGTTCTGAGATTGGATTTGCTGATGCAGGTGTTGTCGCAGTTGGCACAGGATTATCCTGCACCGTCTCCACGATCTCCCATTTGCCGTTGGCGTTGATGACCCAAGAGATGGATCCAACCGTGAAGGACTAGCCTAGCCTGGAGGAGAACGAGGAGCTTGGAACGCGCACCATCTGGTTCACCATGGGAACAGCACGCACATCCCTACCTGGCATGTCAACTGTCGACAAAATATCATCGATAGTCCACCGAGGGGTATACCCACGATGGTAGATTGTATGGTGGATCTGCGCGTGAACAGGAACTAGATAGCAACAGAGACACAAGATTTAGACAGGTTCAGGCCGTCAATACGACGTAATACGCTACGTCCTGTGTTCTGCTAGATTGTATTGTATGTGGTGGAATAATGAGGCAATGAGAGATGAGATTTGAGGGGTCCCCTACCCGCCTTATATAGGTGGGGGGCAGGGTTACAGGTCGGTGAGATCTAAATCTAGTCAGTTACATGATAATCATTATAAGGAATACGATATCTTGCATATCCGATCAGATCTATCTCTATCTTTAAGATTCCTTCATCAAGCCTTGAGATGCACGCCGAGCAGTACCGTGCGCCGCGCGTCTTGATCTTGTGGGCTGGACCACCCCTGACGGTGCGGCCCATGTATCCTCATGTGGGTACCTGGGGTTATACCTCCCACAGGAATATTCGAGGGATCCCGCATAAAATCGCCTTGGGGCATTGATGAGAGGGCCCACGTGTGGCGCACTGGAGGCAGTGGAGTTAAGGGTGCCGCCGCCCCCTGGGTGCCGCCGCCCCCTGCTGGAGCCGCCCTGCAACCGCCTTGCTCTGGTGGATCGTCTGCTGGGCCTGGGCCGCGCCTCTGTGAGTTTGGGGCCCAGTTGTATCAGGTAGGTGGACCTTTTCCCTCTTTGTGCTTTGCGCGGGATGAATTACGCTTTGCGTGTTTGCGCATTTTAATTTTATTTTCCATATTTTTCATCTATATTGTCCTGCACATGATAAATCACCAAAACTTGTGGAATCTGTTAGTTTATAAACCCTATCACTAAGTTTGGTGTTTATTTTAGTGGATATTTGGCGGTTAAAAATGTGAGTTAAGGACCGCCAACATCAAGCCAGTAAGCAGCAAATGGGTCTATAAAACTAAATATGACTCCAAAGGGAAGGTGAAAAAGTTCAAGGCCAAGGCTTGTAGGAAAAGGCTTTACGCAAATAGGAGGGATTGATTATAATAAGACTTTCTCTCCCATCTCATCGAAAGATTCACGTAGAATCATCTTGGAGCTTGTTGCTCATTATGATTTAGAGCTACAGCAGATGGACGTCAAGACTGCATTCCTTAATGGTGACTTGCATGAGAATGTATACATGACTCAACCGGAAGGTTTTATTGTGGAAGGCAAGGAACGTATGTGCTGCAGACTAAAGAAATCTATCTATGGACTTAAACAAGCGTCTAGATAGTGGTATATTAAGTTTGATAATGTGATTCGGAATTTTGGATTTGCTAAAAATAAAAGGGACAACTGCATATATATTAAGGTCAAGGGGAGCAAGTTTATTATCCTAGTACTTTATGTGGATGATATTCTATTAGCAAGCAGTGATAAGAACATGCTGCAAGAAGGGGTTCCTCTCATCTAACTTTGATATGAAGGATCTCGGTGAAGCCTCTTACGTTCTGGGCATTGAGATGCACCGAGATAGGTCCAAAGGTGTGTTAGGTTTGTCTCAAACTTCGTACATTAAGAAAGTACTTGAGAGATATAACATGAGTAAATGTTCACCTATGGCTGCACCTGTTGTGAAGGGCGATAAGTTTGGTGACTATCAATGTCCCATGACTAAGATACAATCTGATCAGATGAAGTTTATTCCTTATGCTTCTGCTGTCGGAAGCCTTATGTATGCACAAGTATGCACACGCCCTGACTTAGCCTATATAACCGGGATGCTTGGCATATTTCAGTCAAATCAAGGAATGGACCATTGGAAGGCTGTTAAGAAAGTTTTATGTTATCTGCAAGGGACTAAGCATTATATGCTCACGTATAAGAAGTCTGACATCCTTGAAGTTTTGGCTATGCAGACGCTGATCGCGCTAGTTGTGTTGACGGTAGAAGGTCGACATCAGGATATGTCTCCACACTAGCGGGAGGAGCCATTTCGTGGAAAAGCTGTAAGCAGCCCATAGCAACAGGATCAACCATGCATGCAGAATTTTTGGCATGTTATGAAGTTGTTGGGCAAGCCGTATGGTTAAAGAATTTTATTCCCGCACTTAGAGTGGACAGCATTTCGAAACCAATTACGAAACACTGCGATAATAAGGCTGCAGTGTTTCTTTCGAGTAACAACAAGTCAAGTGGTGCTGCCAAACACATTGACATTAAATATTTTGTTGTGAAAGATAGAACCTAGGATCAAACTATCGATATGGTGCATATTAGTATGACAATGATGTTAGTGGATCCCTGACAAAAGGCTTACCACCCAAAATTTTTCATGAACATGTTGCCGGCATGGGTTTAATGGAAAGCCTCTGATCCTGGATGAGGGCCATAACAGAATCAACTCCCATTATGTTTAAGTTTTATCCTATCGAGGTAGTTTGGTGTACTGTCGATACTCGTGTTGCAGTGGCATCCCTGACTACTGTATCACATTATTTTGGTACATTATTCTGCTAAGTGTGGGAATAAAATTCTTTAACCATACGGCTTGCCCAACAACTTCATAACATGCCAAAAATTCTGCATGCATGGTTGATCCTGTTGCTATGGGCTGCTTACAGCTTTTCCACGAAATGGCTCCTCCCGCTAGTGTGGAGACATATCCTGATGTCGACCTTCTACCGTCAACACAACTAGCGCGATCAGCGTCTGCATAGCCAAAACTTCAAGGATGTCAGACTTCTTATACGTGAGCATATAATGCTTAGTCCCTTGCAGATAACATAAAACTTTCTTAACAGCCTTCCAATGGTCCATTCCTTGATTTGACTGAAATATGCCAAGCATCCCGGTTATATAGGCTAAGTCAGGGCGTGTGCATACTTGTGCATACATAAGGCTTCCGACAGCAGAAGCATAAGGAATAAACTTCATCTGATCAGATTGTATCTTAGTCATGGGACATTGATAGTCACCAAACTTATCGCCCTTCACAACAGGTGCAGCCATAGGTGAACATTTACTCATGTTATATCTCTCAAGTACTTTCTTAATGTACGAAGTTTGAGACAAACCTAACACACCTTTGGACCTATCTCGGTGCATCTCAATGCCCAGAACGTAAGAGGCTTCACCGAGATCCTTCATATCAAAGTTAGATGAGAGGAACCCCTTCTTGCAGCATGTTCTTATCACTGCTTGCTAATAGAATATCATCCACATAAAGTACTAGGATAATAAACTTGCTCCCCTTGACCTTAATATATATGCAGTTGTCCCTTTTATTTTTAGCAAATCCAAAATTCCGAATCACATTATCAAACTTAATATACCACTATCTAGACGCTTGTTTAAGTCCATAGATAGATTTCTTTAGTCTGCAGCACATACGTTCCTTGCCTTCCACAATAAAACCTTCCGGTTGAGTCATGTATACATTCTCATGCAAGTCACCATTAAGGAATGCAGTCTTGACGTCCATCTGATGTAGCTCTAAATCATAATGAGCAACAAGCTCCAAGATGATTCTACGTGAATCTTTCGATGAGATGGGAGAGAAAGTCTTATTATAATCAATCCCTCCTATTTGCGTAAAGCCTTTTCCTACAAGCCTTGCCTTGAACTTTTTCACCTTCCCTTTGGAGTCATATTTAGTTTTATAGACCCATTTGCTGCTTACTGGCTTGATGTTGGCGGTCCTTAACTCACATTTTTAACCGCCAAATATCCACTAAAATAAACACCAAACTTAGTGATAGGGTTTATAAACTAACAGATTCCACAAGTTTTGGTGATTTATCATGTGCAGGACAATATAGATGAAAAATATGGAAAATAAAATTAAAATGCGCAAACACGCAAAGCGTAATTCATCCCGCGCAAAGCAAAAGAGGGAAAAGGTCCACCTACCTGATACAACTGGGCCCCAAACTCACAGAGGCGCGGCCCAGGCCCAGCAGACGATCCACCAGAGCAAGGCGGTTGCAGGGCGGCTCCAGCAGGGGGCGGCGGCACCCAGGGGGCGGCGGCACCCTTAACTCCACTGCCTCCAGTGCGCCACACGTGGGCCCTCTCATCAATGCCCCAAGGCGATTTTATGCGGGATCCCTCGAATATTCCTGTGGGAGGTATAACCCCAGGTACCCACATGAGGATACATGGGCCGCACCGTCAGGGGTGGTCCAGCCCACAAGATCAAGACGCGCGGCGCACGGTACTGCTCGGCGTGCATCTCAAGGCTTGATGAAGGAATCTTAAAGATAGAGATAGATCTGATCGGATATGCAAGATATCGTATTCCTTATAATGATTATCATGTAACTGACTAGATTTAGATCTCACCGACCTGTAACCCTGCCCCCCACCTATATAAGGCGGGTAGGGGACCCCTCAAATCTCATCTCTCATTGCCTCATTATTCCACCACATACAATACAATCTAGCAGAACACAGGACGTAGCGTATTACGGTCGTAGTGACGGCCTGAACCTGTCTAAATCTTGTGTCTCTGTTGCTATCTAGTTCCTGTTCACGCGCAGATCCACCATACAATCTACCATCGTGGGTATACCCCTCGGTGGACTATCGATGATATTTGGTCGACAGTTGACATGCCAGGTAGGGATGTGCGTGCTGTTCCCATGGTGAACCAGATGGTGCGCGTTCCAAGCTCCTCGTTCTCCTCCAGGCTAGGCTAGTCCTTCACGGTTGGATCCATCTCTTGGGTCATCAACGCCAACGGCAAAGGGGAGATCGTGGAGACGGTGCAGGATAATCCTGTGCCAACTGCGACAACACCTGCATCAGCAAATCCAATCTCAGAACCTCTTTCGGGGTCACCTTCCTCACTGAGGGCTCGCCGTCTGGCGCCTCGTCAGCCGAGGAAATCCGATCTGATCGTCTCCATTGACCATGTTGGCAAAGGCTTAGCCGACTACTTATCTCTTGCGGATCGGTCTTACCGGAAGCGACGGCTACCAGGAGGCTATCATCAAGTGCTCCACTCCTTCAAGCCATCCTAGGTGGCAACACGAAGATTTGGTGATCACAGCTACTCTGGAGGGCGTACGGTTCGACGCCGACCACTCCCTAGATCCGATTTGCCTAAGGCCGGTCAGGAAGCCCCAATGGAGAGCATGATGGTAGCCCATCCCTTCGGGCTAACCAATTTGGAGGCCATCTACCAAGACGCCTCATAGGATCACTTCGTCGACCAGATCGAGCACAGCTACAACCTCTCCAGATCCGATCTGCCTAAGGCCGATCAGATCGCGCCGGCGGTGAACATGGTACTGATTCGACCGCTCGACGACGACTCCCTACTCACCGTCTTGGAGGAAAGTCTGGAGTAGAGTTAGAGGACTCCACCAGCACCACCATTAGTTATTCCATCATGCCTAGGTGCTTTGGCGGAGAAGTATTCATGGTCAGGCCAGGACAGCGCTACCTGTGACGGAGAAACCAGTGTCGAGCGCCATGCTCGCGAAGGAAGGAACGCCGACTGCGCGCGACGCCATCAAGAAGAAGCAGACACGGCACTTGCCAATTCCACCCAAGGTGGTCCAACCAACGTGGGAGGTAATCTGTGCCCTATCGTTCGCAATCTTGACCAAGAATTCTACCGCGTTGGTGACCAGGACGTTGAGTAGATGCTGAGCGCCAACCTAGCCATGGCCGCTCACGAGTTGGACAGACCCCAACAGACGCCGGAGATTGACAAGGTCAGAGCGCTGCTTAAAGTAGCCTAGGTTCAGTCAACCAGCTCCGCAACGACGAAGCTCCCTCTCACTCGACTGCATCGAACCGCCAACGCTCGATAGGTCGACAGCCGTCCCACTCCCGTCGAGCGAGGGGGGAGCCATTACTCCGGTGCCCACCATCGGGGCGATGACCAGTACCTCGTCGGGGCTCAAGAGGCAACCACCCCATTAATCCTGCCCAGCAAGGGGCCGGCAACTGACCTCCTCAACCAGCTCAGGCCGATCGAGGCATTGCCAACCAGGAAGTTGAGCAGCCTGTAGGCGATGTCCGTGAAGTCCTCAACGGTCTGGCCATGATGCCCGTAACCGCATCGAGAGGCAACGCAACGAACGCCACGAACAGGAGGCTATTCGTCGGTAGCAGTTTGATAAAGAATTTGGTAATCCCGATGCTGATCTCCCTCCAGTCGCTGCTGCCGATGATCCGAGGGACCTCGCCCTTTGGAGGCTATAAAAGGAGGAGGAGAACCCCCCCTCACACACACACACACACCACAAGGGCTCTCCTCACTCTTCTTCCAAGATGTAAAAGTAGTATTGCTCTAGTTGGGAGTTAGGGAGAGATGCTCAAGTTCCGGAGGAGTCCTTGGAGGTTCGGTATAATCTTGTATCGCTCCTTTGTAAGACTCGAGTATCAACATATTTACCTTCTCTAAATACTGAAATATCTTTCATGGTTATCTAGTTCATACCTTAGTGGTTTAGCTAAGCAATGGTTAGTATAGTGGTTCTACACCTTAGCATGGGATTACCGCTCGACCGAGTGCTCTAGTTATAGTACTTGACTAGAGTAGTAATCAATAGTATAGATGTGGTGTCTAGACTATAGGTTACCTGAGTTTGCGCCCAATCCCACGCATAGTTGTGGTAGCCCCAGAGGTGACAGCTCTGACCAGGCCTTTGTAATCCACCACATTCGGATTGGTGTTTCCATAGAGCTTTTTGGTAGCCTCACCCCGACCACTTTTTCTCACCCCCCTCGAGGATCGGAAAGGTACCGCTCCTCCAAAGTGCTATGGTGTAATCGCTATGTCTTACCCATTGTTTAGTTAATTCCTTTGGTCTATTCTAGAATGGAACCACAATAATAGAGAAGTATAAAGGAACCTTGAGCTCGCTCGTTGTCCTCCCAGCTTAGCTTGTCTACTCTTTTATCTACCATGGAGTTCTTCTGTGTGTGTCATTATACAAAACTCCTATTTTATCACTTACCCCCACATTAGTCTAGGCGGTATACTAGTTTGTGGATACATGATGGTTAACTATCAACTTCTTTTACCATTGCTTCCCTGAGGATAAATATGATACCCTGGAATACTCTTGGGTGAAAGCTACAACGGTATCCGTACGCTTGCGGATTTCTCTGTTTGCGTCAACTAATACCAACAAACTTTCTAGCGCCGTTGCTAGGGAAGCAATTGGCGTAAAGATTTTGATATTGACCTTGATGTCTACTAACTTAGTTTACCACTAGCTTTTGTGGGATTACCCTTGTCTTGTTGAGTGTGGAATAAACAGGGCAACACCAGCCGCTTGACCTTCCGGCACATTTCCACAAGAAAAAAAAGAAGAATCATCACGAGCCCAGGGTGCCCGATCATTTATGAACAATCAACACCTCCATCCTGCCATCTATAGAAAGGTATATGTATACATACTAACCATGTGCAGATGGAGAGAAGGTCGCCGTCAAGAGAAAACAAAACCATCATATGTGACGGAACAAATACATTGCATCACTCACAATTCCATCTCAAATTGTGGGTGATCGATCAAGGTATGAGAGAACCAACCCAAAAAAAATTTATCTTTCTCATTTTCACCACTGCATGTTTGCTTGATTCATCAAATATCTAGTGCTTTTTTCGGGTGGCTCCTAGACTTTGAACTGTATTCGGGCGCTATGCCTAGTCTAGGTGGATGGCAATTTTTTTGTTATCTACCTATTCGATGCTCTTAGTCTAGCTTCGTAGTAGACGTATGTTAAACGGGACCATCGGATTCATATGTTGGTTTTGTTTTCTCTTGACGGCGACCTTCTCTCCATCTGCACATGGTTAGTATGTATACATATACCTTTCTATAGATGGCAGGATGGAGGTGTTGATTGTTCATAAATGATCGGGCACCCTGGGCTCGTGATGATTCTTCTTTGTTTCTTGTGGAAATGTGCCGGAAGGTCAAGCGGCTGGTGTTGCCCTGTTTATTCCACACTCAACAAGACAAGGGTAATCCCACAAAAGCTAGTGGTAAACTAAGTTAGTAGACATCAAGGTCAATATCAAAATCTTTACGCCAATTGCTTCCCTAGCAACGGCGCTAGAAAGTTTGGGTGGTAGTTGACGCAAACAGAGAAATCCGCAAGCGTACGGATACCGTTGTAGCTTTCACCCAAGAGTAGTCCAGGGTATCATATTTATCCTCAGGGAAGCAATGGTAAAAGAAGTTGATAGTTAACCATCATGTATCCACAAACTAGTATACCGACTAGACTAATGTGGGGGTAAGTGATAAAATAGGAGTTTTGTATAATGACACACACAGAAGAACTCCATGGTAGATAAAAGAGTAGACAAGCTAAGCTGGGAGGACAACGAGCGAGCTCAAGGTTCCTTTATACTT
Organism: Tripidium arundinaceum; assembly: GCA_030439765.1. Lineage (NCBI taxonomy): Eukaryota > Viridiplantae > Streptophyta > Magnoliopsida > Poales > Poaceae > Tripidium > Tripidium arundinaceum. The sequence continues at coordinate 21,652 of JAHUYU010002466.1, forward strand.
CTCTATTATTGTGGTTCCATTCTAGAATAGACCAAAGGAATTAACTAAACAATGGGTAAGACATAGCGATTACACCATAGCACTTTGGAGGAGCGGTACCTTTCCGATCCTCGAGGGGGGTGAGAAAAAGTGGTCGGGGTGAGGCTACCAAAAAGCTCTATGGAAACACCAATCCGAATGTGGTGGATTACAAAGGCCTGGTCAGAGCTGTCACCTCTGGGGCTACCACAACTATGCGTGGGATTGGGCGCAAACTCAGGTAACCTATAGTCTAGACACCACATCTATACTATTGATTACTACTCTAGTCAAGTACTATAACTAGAGCACTCGGTCGAGCGGTAATCCATGCTAAGGTGTAGAACCACTATACTAACCATTGCTTAGCTAAACCACTAAGGTATGAACTAGATAACCATGAAAGATATTTCAGTATTTAGAGAAGGTAAATATGTTGATACTCGAGTCTTACAAAGGAGCGATACAAGATTATACCGAACCTCCAGGACTCCTCCGGAACTTGAGCATCTCTCCCTAACTCCCAACTAGAGCAATACTACTTTTACATCTTGGAAGAAGAGTGAGGAGAGCCCTTGTGGTGTGTGTGTGTGTGTGAGGGGGGGTTCTCCTCCTCCTTTTATAGCCTCCAAAGGGCGAGGTCCCTCGGGATCATCGGCAGCAGCGACTGGAGGGAGATCAGCATCGGGATTACCAAATTCTTTATCAAACTGCTACCGACGAATAGCCTCCTGTTCGTGGCGTTCGTTGCGTTGCCTCTCGATGCGGTTACGGGCATCATGGCAGACGTTGAGGACTTCACGGACATCGCCTACAGGCTGCTCAACTTCCTGGGTGGCAATGCCTCGATCGGCCTGAGCTGGTTGAGGAGGTCAGTTGCCGGCCCCTTGCTGGGCAGGATTAATGGGGTGGTTGCCTCTTGAGCCACCGACGAGGTACTGGTCATCGCCCCGATGGTGGGCACCGGAGTAATGGCTCCCCCCTCGCTCGACGGGAGTGGGACGGCTGTCGACCTATCGAGCGTTGGCGGTTCGATGCAGTCGAGTGAGAGGGAGCTTCGTCGTTGCGGAGCTGGTTGACTTGAACCTAGCGTACTTTAAGCAGCGCTCTGACCTTGTCAATCTCCGGCGTCTGTGGGGGTCTGTCCAAACTCGTGAGCGGCCATGGCTAGGTTGGCGCTCAGCATCTACTCAACGTCCTGGTCACCAACGCGGGTAGAATCGG